>CM065745.1:46742588-46750088 GCA_033310375.1 Conus canariensis
TGGGGCTGTTTGGCAGTGATGACAAGGCTGGTGTTTCCCATTTGACAGGCTTTGGGGCTGTTTGGCAGTGATGACAAGGTTGGTGTTTCCCATTTGGCAGGCTTTGGGGCTGTTTGGCAGTGATGACAAGGCTGGTGTTTCCCATTTGACAGGCTTTGGGGCTGTTTGGCAGTGATGACAAGGCTGGTGTTTCCCATTTGGCAGGCTTTGGGGCTGTTTGGCAGTGATGACAAGGCTGGTGTTTCCCATTTGACAGGCTTTGGGGCTGTTTGGCAGTGATGACAAGGCAGGTGTTTCCCATTTGACAGGCTTTGGGGCTGTTTGGCAGTGATGACAAGGTTGGTGTTTCCCATTTGGCAGACTTTGGGGCTGTTTGGCAGTGATGACAAGGCAGGTGTTTCCCATTTGACAGGCTTTGGGGCTGTTTGGCAGTGATGACAAGGCTGAGGTTTCCTGCACGTCTACCGACGTCATCCACGAGATGCTGGTGGTCCCAGTTCTTGTTGGCCAGAGCAGCTGTGTCATTGTGACTTTCGTTTTGACTCCACAGCTAGTGTGTGTGTGTGTGTGTGGTGTGTGTGTGTGTGTGTGTGTGTGTGTGTGTCTGTGTCTGTGTCTGTGTCTGTGTGTGTATGATTGTGTGTGTGTGTGTGTGTGTGTGTGTGTGTGTGTGTGTGTGTGTGTGTGATTGTGTGTGTGTATGTGTGTGTGATGTGTGTGTGTGTGTGTGTGTGTGTGTGTGTGTGTGTGTGTGTGTGTGTGTGATTGTGTGTGTGTGTGTATGTGTGTGTGTGTGTGATTGTGTGTGTGTGCGTGCGTGCGTGTGTGTGCGTGCGTGCGTGCGTGCGTGCATGCGTGCGTGTGTGTGTATGTGTGTGTGTGTGTTTGTATGTGTGTGTGTTGTGTGTGTGCGTGCGTGCGTGCGTGTGTGTGTGTGTGTGTGTGTGTATGTGTGTGTGTGTGTGTGTGTGTGTGTGTGTGTGTGTGTGTGTGTGTGTGTGTGTGTGTGTGTGTGTGTTTTGTTGGTTGGTTGGTTTTGGTTTGGTTTGTTGTTGTTTGTTTGTTTTTGTTTTGTTTTGTTTGTCTATCAAGGTTACGAGTTTCTTATTTTTATATCAAAGCTATGACGTTTCTCGTCAATACTATGATGTTTCCTGCTCTGCCTCCCAAGTTATGACGTCTCTTGTTTGCCGCAAACGCTATGATGTGTTTTGTTTCGCCGCAAGCGCTATGACGTGTTTTGTTTTACAGCAAAAGCTATGACGTGTTTTGTTTCGCCGCAAGCGCTATGACGTGTTTTGCTTCGCCGCAAGCGCTATGACGTGTTTTGGTTTGCAGCAAACGCCATTACATTTATTGTGTCGCCCCCAGTATCATGGCGTTTCTTGTATTGCTACAGACATTGTGGCGTTTCTGGTTTTGCAGCCAGCATTATGGTTCCCATGTCTTTATGCCAAAGCCATGACGTTTCTCGTCCTGCTGCTCATCTTATGATGTTTCTTTCTTTGCCCTCTACGTTCTGCCGGGTTTTTTTGTTAGTTGGTTGCTCGGTTTTTTGTCACCTCCCCCCCCCCCCCCCCCCCTCTTTTTATTATGTCATTTCTTATTTCTGCCACCAAAGTTATGAACCTTCTTGCCACGCTTCCAAAGTGACGACAATTCTACTACCAGTCTTGCTGCTAATGTTGCAACGTTTCATGCGAGGGGAAGGGGAAAGGGAAGGGAGAGGGGAAGGGGGAGGGGGGAGGGGAGAGAGATGTGACGGGGAGAGGGGATGGAGGGGTTTTGCGGTTTTTTCTTTCCTTCTTTTTTTTTTTTTTTTCTTTTTTTTCTTACGTTTCTTTTCTTTCTTTCAGTTTTTTTTCCTTTCTTTCTTTTTCCCCCTATTATTAACTCCCTACGGCTGTTTTTAGACTTTTTGTTTTTCTGATTGTATTCTCAGACCACACGTACGTAACCTTCCGCATTCTCTTATACCATCCTTGTTGTCTCCCTCTCCCTCCTCTCCCGTCCCCATCCCTCTGTCATCTGTACCTGAAACTCAAACTGCCACCAGAGACAGGTGTGCCAGAAAGGTCAACAGTTCCTTGGGAGATGGGGGAGGGGGGGGGGAAGGGAGGATGTATTCTTTATGAGAGAGCTCATTATTCTTGTCATGTTGTTTGTTTGATTTTCTCGTTGAGAAGAGAGTATAAATCAACCTGTAATGGATACACGCACCTGAACACATACGCGTGCGCGCGCACACACACATACACGCACGCACACACACACACACACACACACACACACACACACACACACACACACACACACACACACATACATACATACACGCACGCTCGCTCGCACGCACACAAGCAAGCACAACACACACGCACGCACGCACGCAAGTACGCACACACACACACACACACACACACACACACACACACACACACACACACACACACACACACTCAGAGTGGGTTACTACTAAAGAGTCGAGCTGACCTTACTTGTAGTTGATACATGTATAGCACGTATTCATTTTTGGATCCGTATAACCACGGGAATCTTAAAGAATGATAAAACAAAAAAAAGCTCTAGGGAGTTTTGAAACTATCTCCCCTCCCCCCCCCCTCCTCTATTCCCAACCCTCCTCTCACCCCAACCCTTCCCCCACCACACCCCACCCCACCCCCAAACCCCACACCTCACCCCACACTCCCAAAAAGAAAGAAATTATTGAAGCACGCGAAAGAGCACATTCCTCAAAAGGACTGAAATCAAAGGGAAAAAAACCCCAGCAACAACAACAACAACAACAACAACAACTTTCACAAACCTTTTGGAGAGCGTGACTATTTGTCTTTGAACGAGAATAAGGCATTTCTAGTGTCACCTCTGGTAAGAATGTTATCTTTTCATCAGTGTCCGTTTGCTTGTTTGTTTGTTTTTTGTTTGTTTGTCTGTCAGCACACAAAAAAAAAACATGGTAGGTAGGCACTCAAGGTCTAACCAGCGCGTTGGGCTAATGCGTAGGTCAGACCATCCGCTGAGTCGTAGCCACGAGACCCTCTTCTTCAATTCTCTCATCTTAGTTGTTCATTCATTTATCCATCAGCTTCAAATCATGCGTAGTGTGGTCTCAAAACTTAGCGGATGTGGTGTAGCGTATATGGACTAGTCCGCACGCAGTGACGCCTCCTTGATGAAACTGAAACTGAAACTGAAACTGACACTGTTTGCAGGGTAACGCCAAAGCTGCTGAACCAGTTTTAAAGAAAGATGGATTGTGTGCTGAGAATCAACCCATGCAATTTTAGTGCAGAAATGTGGTGAGGATCAGCAAGATTATTGGTTGAATTGTCTACCGCACATGCAGACGATCACCTTGTTCATTCTTCAGTATCAATCTCAGGTTATACGAAGCAAGACGAGTTTATGGAATTGTAAAAATTTCCTAGTGGTGTAAGCCTTGGAATTTGGTCTCTCTGGATCCTTGAAGAAAGATTACAAAGGGAACTCTCTCCTCTCTCTCTCTCTCTCCTCTCTCTCTCTCTCTCTCTCTCTCTCTCTCTCTCTCTCTCTTGTTAATAAGGCTGTATAGCTAATGACATTAAACATGCTCAGTGTTCAGTGTTCTCTCTCTCTCTCTCTCTCTCTCTCTCTCTCTCTCTCTCTCTCTCTCTCTCCTCTCTCTCTCTCTCTCTCTCCTCTGTTAATAAGGCTGTATAGCTAATGACATTAAACATGCTCAGTGTTCAGTGTTTCTCTCTCTCTCTCTCTCTCTCTCTCTCTCTCTCTCTCTCTCTCTCTCTCTCTCTCTCTCTCTCTCTCTCTCTGTTAATAAGGCTGTATAGCTAATGACATTAAACATGCTCAGTGTTCAGTGTTCTCCCTCTCTCTCTCTCTCTCTCTCTCTCTCTCTCTCTCTCTCTCTCTCTCTCTCTCTCTCTCTCTCTCTCTCTCTCTCTCTCTCTCTCCTGCAGCCCTGTATTGTTTTCTTTATTTATCAATGAACTAGCATTAAAGGTGATAAGGGGTGGTAGACATGGTGCAATGTTTACGTCTGAGTGTTTTGAATTGTTTATATTACTTCTTGCTGATGACGTTGCTTTACTCTCTGAGACTGTCATTGGTTTACAAACGCAGATCAACAGTCTTCAACGTGCAGCTACTGCTCTGCAGTTGAAGGTCAATATGGCTAAAAGCAGTATAGTTGTATTCAGAAAAGGGGGGCATTTAGCTGCAAGAGAAAGGTGGACATATAATGGGATTGTTATGCCGGTTGTGAATGTTTACAAATACTTAGGAATTCATTTTTCAACAAAGTTAAGTTTCGTTGCTGCATGTCGTGATCTCAGTAGCAGACCAAAAAAGCGCGTTATTTTGCATTTTGCAAAAGTTATGTAAATTGAAGTGTTATTCTTATTCTTCCTTTTTTAAGTTATTTGACTCACAAGTTCAACCTATTGTTCAATATGATGCAGAACTATGGGGACTCGACAATGCAGCGATCCATTGCGAAAAGGTACATTTGTTTGCTGTTAAAAGGTTCTTAGGCGTAGAAAGGCGAACACCTAATGACATGGCGTATGGGGAAACGAACCGATATCCTATTTACGTGAACTCAGCTGTAAAATGTGTTAAGTTTTGGCTAAAATTGACGAGAATGGACGAATATAGACTACCTTACAAGGCCTATAGAATGCTTTTTGATTTGGATCTGCGTGATAAGAAAAACTGGGCCTCAAATATTCGCTGTACATGTTTGGATTTGGATATGTATGGCTGAATCAAGGCGTGGAAGGGATTAGCGAGTTTCTAAAAGCTTTCAGGGAAAGGTTAATTTGTTGCAGATGGCAAGACTGGAATTATCATATCAATAACAGTGACAGGTTTAGTGTGTACAGAACCTTCTGCACTGTCCCTGATGTTAAAACGTATTTGTTAGTCAATTTAGACAGACATTTAACATTTAATTTGATCAGATTTAGGCTTGGCATTTCCGAAATTGCAGTACATCATAATCGTTATAGAAAACACAAGTGAAAACGACTTAATATGTCCACTTTGTCAAAAAGAGAAAGAAAATGAGATGCATTTTTGTTTTATGCTGTCCTGTTCTACATGACTTAAGAGCACAATACATACCGTCGAAATATTATAACACTCCAAGTCAGTTTAAATTAGTATTGTTCATGACGTGCACACTAGAGAAAACAGTTAGAAATTTGTCAATCTATATTTATAAGGCTTTTAAGCTACGTTCTATTCTCATTTCTTAACATTACTGCTAAGTGTGTTATGAACGATGTCAATGTTCATGAATGCAAGACTGGACAAATGTTTGTGTCTATGCACCCCTACATGAGGGGCAATGGCCTAATCATGATTAAAGTTTCCGTGTCCGCATCTCTCTCTCTCTCTCTCTCTCTCTCTCTCTCTCTCTCTCTCTCTCTCTCTCTCTCAAACTACTGTTCTGTTACTGTCGTAGCGCTACAAAATTAGCCCCTCTGAAGCCTTCTTCTTTAACTCTTTCAGATGAGAAACATTTAGGGAACCCTGCCTCTTAAAAAAGGAAGCTCGCATATCACAAAGCAACGTTATTCTTATGCTAGAAAAGACGCCCCATCATGCTCCTTGGTCTTTGACAAATAAATACAAAATAAAATGATCCGCCATGTATACCAGATCAAGGTACCTCGTTCCAGGATTGACCTTCGTCAGTCTGCCTGGCTTTACTTGTGGTGCTTCTTATGGAATGGTTCCTGTGGAAACTGATACACCATCTGATGGGCTCGCGGCGCATGAAGCTGAGTCCTCTTCAGTCAATTGTATCCTTCCTTAGTTCACTGGAGCGCACTGCTTCACGTCTTCTTCCTGAGTGACATGTCATTGTTATTTTGATGTATGAGGATTAATATGCATGACGTTCTTATCACTACTAGGGTAAGCATTTCTGATAGTCTCAGCTATCATCTTCATTGCATGATTTGATTTTTGATACGGCTCTTCTTTCATTATATTTCATCGTTTGTGATATGATAATTTTTGGTATGGTTTCTCTTCTCTACTCTCTCTCTCTCTCTCTCTCTCTCTCTCTCTCTCTCTCTCTCTCTCTATCTATCTATCTATCTATCTCCCCCCCCCGCCTCTCTCTCTCTCTCTCTCTCTCTCTCTCTCTCTCTCTCTCTCTGCTTCCTGTCACTGCGTCTCCCGATCTACGAAGACTGGTTGTTTTGACACTGAACCGGTTCTCATGCGCACTGTCGTGTGACTAGTCTTCAGTACCAGGTGTTGGGAAATACGTGCTGTCTTTTTGGTTGAAGAACTGCGATTGCCCTCTCTCTCTCTCTCTCTCTCTCTCTCTCTCTCTCTCTCTCTCTCTCGGGTGGTCTCCCAGCATGACGTGTTTTGTCCGCTCCGGTAAATTTCTACTTCTTATCACCTGTCAATCGTCCAGCATGCCTGTTGAAGGCCTCCCTTCCACACTGTCGAAGCGACAGTCAACGCTGCGCCAGCAGAAATGACATTGTCCTCGTACACAATAGAGGGCAGAGGAAAACAAACTGTGATCATTCTGCGTTTGACTACAATTACCGAACAGTCCCCCAGCCACGCTAACTCAAGGCCACAGCATCACGTATCGCCGTAAATGCCCGTCACAGCTGAACAGGGATAGGCACGAAGCAGAAATCTACAGAACAAGTCAACAGAAAAAGGCGAGTGAAAACTTATTATTATTATTATTATTATATTGTGTATTTATATAGCGCCTATCCTCGGTCACAGACCAAGCTCTAAGCGCTTTACAATAAACACACTACCTTACTCACTCAACGGGCTGCCTACCCAGGTAGAGCCGGCCGAAGAGCAGCCTACTGGCCCTCATTCAGTTGTTTCCTGTACCATTCAAATATGAGTCACTCATTTTCATTCATCTCATCTATTCCTCCAGTTTCTCACATAAGATGCATGCGATGTTTATACGTGTCCTCCATTTCCACCGGTACACGATGGCACACGATAACAGTAAGTGACAAAACGTACCTTCTCCGTCCGGCTTATTTTTGCCAACACCATCTAGTTTCTTTTACGGTGTTGACAAACACAACCCTGAAGCATGTGGTGACATTGTAACTCAGCCTGCACGAGACACTCGGCACAGCGACAAGCAAAACGAGATCGACACGGAGCAGTGTGTCTAAGAATCTGTGTCAGTAGCACACGATGAAGTGTTGATGTTGGATTTTGGGTCAGCGAAGCCAAGTGCTGATCAAGACTGTGTTAATGAGTTGGATGTGGTTTGTGAGCAGGACCGGCCTCCAATAAGAGCACAGACTATTACACAACGCAAGACTGAAGACACTGTGACAACTGGGTGTGGTCATGATTTGCAGTAGAGAGATGAACCCAAAGACGTTTTTCAGGTGAATGAACAGAACGACCCTGCAGAGAATGTGACTATCAGTGACATTATGTCGTACCTACAGGAAATCATGAGAAATATGG
>CM065745.1:46757588-46770088 GCA_033310375.1 Conus canariensis
AGACATCCATTTTTTTTTTTTACAAAAGATAGTGATCGGTCAGATACAGATGACATTAATTATTGACGGTCAGATACTGAATCGACAGATTAATTGGGATGGTCATTACTGAGATCGACAATGATTATAGTGATCGGTCAGATACTGAGTATCGACAATGATTTATAGATCGATCAGATACAGATCGACTAATTATAGTGATGGGTCAGATACTGAGATCGACAATAATTATAGTGATCGGTCAGATACTGAGATCGACAATGATTATAGTGATCGGTCAGATACTGAGATCGACAATGATTATAGTGATCGGTCAGATACTGAGATCGACAATGATTATAGTGATCGGTCAGATACTGAGATCGACAATGATTATAGTGATCGGTCAGATACTGAGATCGACAATGATTATAGTGATCGGTCAGATACTGAGATCGACAAATATTCTATAGTGATCCGGGTCAGATACTGAGATCGACAATGATTATAGTGATCGGTCAGATACTGAGATCGACAATGATTATAGTGATCGGTCAGATACTGAGATCGACAATGATTATAGTGATCGGTCAGATACTGAGATCGACAAATGATTATAGTGATCGGTCAGATACTGAGATCGACAATGATTATAGTGATCGGTCAGATACTGAGATCGACAATGATTATAGTGATCGGTCAGATACTGAGATCGACAATAATTATAGTGATCGGTCAGATACTGAGATCGACAATGATTATAGTGATCGGTCAGATACTGAGATCGACAATAATTATAGTGATCGGTCAGATACTGAGATCGACAATAATTATAGTGATCGGTCAGATACTGAGATCGACAATGATTATAGTGATCGGTCAGATACTGAGATCGACAATGATTATAGTGATCGGTCAGATACTGAGATCGACAATGATTATAGTGATCGGTCAGATACTGAGATCGACAATGATTATAGTGATCGGTCAGATACTGAGATCGACAATGATTATAGTGATCGGTCAGATACTGAGATCGACAATATTATAGTGATCGGTCAGATACTGAGATCGACAATGATTATAGTGATCGGTCAGATACTGAGATCGACAATGATTATAGTGATCGGTCAGATACTGAGATCGACAATATTATAGTGATCGGTCAGATACTGAGATCGACAATGATTATAGTGATCGGTCAGATACTGAGATCGACAATGATTATAGTGATCGGTCAGATACTGAGATCGACAATGATTATAGTGATCGGTCAGATACTGAGATCGACAATGATTATAGTGATCGGTCAGATACTGAGATCGACAATGATTATAGTGATCGGTCAGATACTGAGATCGACAATGATATATAGTGATCGGTCAGATACTGAGATCGACAATGATTATAGTGATCGGTCCAGATACTGAGATCGACAATGAATTATAGTGATCGGTCAGATACTGAGATCGACAATAATTATAGTGATCGGTCAGATACTGAGATCGACAATATATAGTGATCGGTCAGATACTGAGATCGACAATAATTATAGTGATCGGTCAGATACTGAGATCGACAATAATTATAGTGATCGGTCAGATACTGAGATCGACAATAATATAGTGATCGGTCAGATACTGAGATCGACAATAATTATAGTGATCGGTCAGATACTGAGATCGACAATAATTATAGTGATCGGTCAGATACTGAGATCGACAATAATTATAGTGATCGGTCAGATACTGAGATCGACAATGATTATAGTGATCGGTCAGATACTGAGATCGACAATAATTATAGTGATCGGTCAGATACTGAGATCGACAATAATTATAGTGATCGGTCAGATACTGAGATCGACAATAATTATAGTGATCGGTCAGATACTGAGATCGACAATATTATAGTGATCGGTCAGATACTGAGATCGACAATGATTATAGTGATCGGTCAGATACTGAGATCGACAATGATTATAGTGATCGGTCAGATACTGAGATCGACAATGATTATAGTGATCGGTCAGATACTGAGATCGACAATGATTATAGTGATCGGTCAGATACTGAGATCGACAATGATTATAGTGATCGGTCAGATACTGAGATCGACAATAATTATAGTGATGCGTCAGATACTGAGATCGCCCAATGTTATAGTGATCGGTCAGATACTGAGATCGACAATATAGTGATCTGTCAGATACTGAGATCGACAATAATTATAGTGTTTGGCGTCATATACTTTACCATGTCAGACCATAGCATTCAACGGCAGTTAGCCAGCTCTGTCAGGCCGAATTTTTTCCGTGGCCAATGCAGTCATAAGACAGTCACGTGATGTCACCCCACTTCCGGCCCCGGAAGAAGCCAGTGTCAACTTCCTATAAGCCATTCATCTTCGGCCTGCCGTCAAAGCAAGATAAGTCTTGTGCTCTGTCTCGCCTATACTTGCCTTTGTGTTAACTTTGCTGTGTTTTGTTCTATACTTGATTCAGTTGTGGCTTGCAAATGTGAGGCTCTTGGTGGGAGCGTATTTATCAAAAGATTTGTCTCTTTTACCGGCACTCTCGGGAGCGTATTTATTAAAAGATTTGTCTCTTTTACCGGCACTCCCGCGACTTTGTTACTCGCGATCGTCGGCACCGCTCGCCGGTCGTGTTCCCCCACCATATTGCCGAGCCTCGGGTTCAGCACGCATTTTGTGCTGGTTCCGGCTTGCACTAGACCCTGAGTATTTTTGCCGTGTGAGGCTCTTGGTGGGAGCGTATTTATTAAAAGATTTGTCTCTTTTACCGGCACTCTCGGGAGCGTATTTATTAAAGATTTGTCTCTTTTACCGGCACTCTCGCGACTTTGTTACTCGCGATCGTCGGCACCGCTCGCCGGTCGTGTTCCCCCACCATATTGCCGAGCCTCGGGTTCAGCACGCATTTTGTGCTGGTTCCGCTTATTAAGGTTTAGGGCTCAATAACTATCACACCTGTACTCTTTACCCTTCACAGGTAGAACGTGTTCGAGTAAGGGTGTGTGACACTGATCTGCTTATTAAGATTTAGTGCCCAAGAACTATCACACCTATACACAGTGATACTCCACGTGTAGAGATTGCTATTAATAGCCATACCAGTCACACGACCGGTGGCGTGTACGGGTAGTTCGAGTTTTCAGTCGATCTCTCGAGCACTTTGCACGACACCACACGGACGATCGAGATTAATTGATTTTCTCGATCGGCCACCTTGTCTCCTCTTTGCGGTCGTGTGTTCCGGGTTTGCTCTATCCACCTGTGCCCAACATGGTGAAGGACACCGCCGGGTCGAGCCACTCCACTGCTCGGAGTTCGCTCAATTTCCCGGAGAACCCGCGGGTCGATTCCATCTCGGAGCAATCCGTTCGCACTGATGAACGTACGGTTCGGGTAGACAGAGACGACTTCTCCGCGGAAGGGACGCGTGATCTTCCTCGTCTACCAAACCGACGGACGCACGACCGCGGCGTCCCAAGGCTGATAGGCAAGCGGCCACCATTTCAAAATGCCTTTCATTTGATCTGCCTGCTAGTCTAAGGGCAAAGCTCCCCTCAAGGTGCTGCCCAGAAAGTCTAATGGCAAGGCTCCCCTCAAGGGGCCCGGCCGAGCAAAGACTAGCCAACGGAATTCGCCCTCCCCCACCCCTTCTCCATCGGCCAGCTTGCCCTCTAGCCTACGGACTCGCTCGGAGACTTCTAACTATCATGCTGAGTCACGCGAATCTCGGCCCCCGGGGCACCTTGCCGAGCCGCGGACCAGCACGGGTGACGGATCTGGGATGGAATCACCATCCGTCACTCGCCTTGATGAGTCACGTATCTCTTTTTCCCCCCAAATTGATACGTGCACTCATAGCGCTCGGCCCCACCGGGCACAGGTGCAGCCAACACCTGAGCTCGAGGAGCGCTTCGACTCCGGAAGCAGCCTTATGGTCACCCCGACGCACGACCTCGGTGGTGTCCATAATCCTGGGCGTGCGGGCACGCCGCGCCATGGGCCCGGCCGTGCCCATGCACAAGGACGGTCGACCTACCCCGATCGAACGTCACCTTCTTCCCTAGGGGTATTGGACGTTGGGGAACCGACCTTTCGGATCCCCATTTGGGCAACGTCCGCGGTCCCGCTCCTCCGGGGGGAGGATCTACCAGCGGGACCAAGGGTAACCTGACATATTCCTCCAGGGGGAGGAACACGGGACCGCATCCTGACCAATCCGCACTTTCGCGGGTTGGGGGCTCGACTTCCGCATCCTCCTCCATACCATTATGGCCCTCCCAGGCCCATTCCAAGGACGTGTATGGTGCAGTGCACGGACCTGGACGGGGACGACAGGCCACGGCCTCTCAAGCCCCCCCCCCAACAGTGATTCAGGTTACCCGGGTCCCCGGGGACTTTCTGCCTACAAGAAGAAAAGGGTCTCGTGGCTACGACTCGGCGGATGTCTGACCTACGCATTCGCCCAACGCGCTGGTCAGACCTTGAGTGCGGCCTACCTACCATGGTTTTTCCCCAGGGCCGCCACAGCCCGTTTACCTCCCCGGGGACCGGTGGCTCTATGCCCCCGAGAGAGACCAGTGGCTTAACGCCAACACCCAGCACGACCAGCTACATGGTCGAATGTGGCACCCGGCCTCACTTACCTGGGTCGACCTTGGTCTCCCTCCTCGGGCGCTGTCCTATCGGCAGGACGATGTCCCGGCCGCCGATTATAGGGCCACCGGGGACACACTACAGGCACCCCTCGACTTACCTCCTGAAGACGGGTGCTATGAACCCTCTCAGGACCAGTACCTCCCTGAGGCGGACGATGACGAGGAGCTAGCCCCCACCTCATTGTACGATGTCCGCACGATAGAACGGTGGCGACCAGACCTCGTTAGGAGGGAGGCCGCACCCGCTGACGAATTTCTCTCCCTCTCCCCCGGCCCAGAGATCTAGACCAATCTACCCAAGAACCCCTCAGTCGCCTCCTTGTTTACGGACAATCCCGTGACCAGGGAGATGGGCATTTCCCAGTCGGACCGTCGGTTGATCCCCCACCTGCCCCCCCCTACTTCCGGCGCCATCTCCTTTAAGAACCTAAAGGAATGGGTCCGAGTAGCCAGGATGGGCATCCTCCACACCACGGCGGGACACACCTACTTGGACATGCCCCTTCAGCGAGCGGAGGCTCTATGGCCGGAGGACGATGGTGCCATCCCAGTACCGGGGGACCCGGGCTCTGAGGCGCACCAAGAGCCTGACCCTCGCTTGTTCAGCGATCCTTTCATGCGACACCTAGTTAACAGGATTTCGCATCACCTTTCGGCTGCGGCGGACAGCGCAGCCAGAAGCCACTTCAACTGCTTGTTGGTCGCGAGAGAGGCCGTGCTGGCGCGGACCTCTCTCTCCCCGACGCTTAAGGCAGCCCTGCGATGCATCCCGGGCCAGGTCCAGTCGCTCTTTGGCGACTACTCGGCTGACGTCATAGCACAAGCAGTTGAGGAACGCAAGCAGGCTGTGTCCTTTGCGCCCAGGCCACCGCCACGCCCTGCTAGACCCCCACTTCGTTCCTTCCCCAGGCACAGACCCTATCCCAGACAATCGCCTTCCCGCACCGCACGGCCCGCCAAGCGACCTAATCTTCTCCCAAGGCCTAAGCCAAAACCCCATCAGCAAAATTTTCGGTTAGGCCAACAGTCACGCTCCCGGAGCTGACTAGGGAGACAGCCCGAGGGGGACTTAGATCAGGTAGCACCCCCCCTCGCCCTATCCCCCACCCACCAGCCCAGACCCTCGCCCCCCCTGGCGGGCAGCCTCTCCCGGCATGCCCACCAGTGGAGACGCATACGCCTCACCCCTGGATAGTGGCGGTGCTACAGGAAGGGTTTCGCCTTCCTTGGGCCCACGAGCGTCCCCCCCCTCATGCTATCTCCCCCTCCCTCCCCCAACGAACCCTCCCCCGCCAAAGCAGAAGCTCTTCGCACGGAAGTCCAAGACCTCCTCAAAAGAGGGGCCATCTCGGAGATTTCCCACCCAAACCCCGGCTTCTACTCTTTGTGATCCCAAAAGCCTCGGGAGGATGGAGGCCCATTCTAGATCTTTCGCCCCTCAACAAGTTCCTCAGGCCCACCAAGTTCAAGATGGAGACCCCCACCCAGATCCGAGACTCCATCCATCATCGCGACTGGGCCACATCCGTAGACCTGAAGGACGCCTATTTTTCAGATCCTGATTCACCCGGCCCACAGACGATTCCTACGGTTCGTCTGGCAGACCCCGGAGAGGCCTGCACGCATAGTGGACCTCATCTCCTGCCTGTCACAGGCACCCCACACCTCGGCCAGAACCCTGTCCTCCCTCCTAGGAATGATGGAGTCCCTGTCTCCCCTCATTCCCCTGCGGCGGGTCCCCAAACGCCAACTTCAGAGGGAGTTCCGCCGACGTTTGTCACAGACCTCCGACCGCTGGGACCAGGTCATTCCCCTCGGACACTGGTTCATTTCGGCGACGGAGGAGCGGCTCACTCCAGCCACTCTCTCCACCGGGGTCCCCATCTCCCTCCCAACCCAACCCAACCACTGGAACTTTATACAGACGCCTCCAACTTGGGCTGGGGGGCCCACGTGGAGGACAGTCACGCCTCGGGGAGTGGGAGCTGGAAGCGGTCAGGCTAGCCCTTCTCCAACTCCAGCACAAGGTCGCGCACCGACTTGTTCTCCTCCTCACGGACAATACGTCGGTAGCTTGCTATGTCAACAAAGGGGGAGAGGCCCGCTCCATAGGCCTCTCCCTCAGAACAGAGGCCCTCCTTCGCTGGTGTCGCGCAACCATTGGTTTGTGCCCATGATCGACCTGTTTGCCACCAGCTTCAACCATCACCTGCCCCTGTACGTCTCTCCCGTTCCAGATCCCCAGGCGGATGCAGTCGACGCACTATCCCTCCCCGGGACGGGCCTACTGGCGTATGCCTTTCCCCCCTTCCCCATCCTACACAAGGTGATCAGGAAGGCAAGGCTGGAAAGACCCAGGCTGATCCTCGTAACGCCATGGTGGCCGACCCAGTCTTGGTTCCCGGACCCCAAGTCCCTCACCCACGTTCCCCCCCTCCGGCTCAGCCCTCGCTGGGACATGCTGAGACAACCCCGGTCAGGTCTTCCTCACTCCAATCCCAAGATGCTTCGCCTACACGCGTGGCTTCTATGCCAGCCCAACTGCGAACATCTGCATCTACCCCCCACTCGGAGAGACCCCAGTCCGTCCTAGACACACTAGCCGGGGCAGGGGCCTCTCAGGGATTACGGGACTTCGCCTCGGCATCTCGCAGAGCCAGCACCGAATCCCTCTACAACTACCGTTGGGAGAGATGGATAACCTGGTGCTCAGATAACTCTGTTCCCCATTACTGCCCCTCCAACATCCAAATAGGAAATTTCCTCTCCCACCTATCCTCTTCCCTTAAGCTGTCGGCTGGCTCCATTCGGGGCTACAGATCAGCTATCTGCACTACCATTCGTCAACTGGGGGGCCCTTCTTTTGACAATGACTTTCTCCTCAGAGAGGTGTCTAGAGGAGTTGCTCTACGGGAAGCTCAGTCCCCTAGGCGCATTCCCCTCTGGGACCTTTTTACGGTCCTCGATGCCCTCAGAAAAACCCCTTTTGAACCCATTGCTTCTATTCCTTTTGACCTCCTCTCCTTTAAGACCACCTTTCTCCTCGCCCTGGCCTCGGCCAGAAGACGAAGTGAGATTCACGCCCTCAGCGGTGACCCCACAGATATCGCCTTCCACAGGGACGGCTCAGTCTCTCTCAAGTTCCTTCCGGAGTTCTGACATCTTGGGAAAGGGAGAAAAAGATGGAGACATGGACCTTTGCCCCTCCAGGTGTCTCAGGTACTACTGGGAACGCACACGCCCCAGGCGCTCCTCCCAGAGACGACTCCTTATCTCCCTCAACCCCAACAATACTAGAGATATCTCGGCGGGAACTATCTCCAGGTGGCTCTCCAAGACGGTGAGATCTACCTACGCTCAGGCGTACAAGGATCTCCCTGTCCTATCACCCAGGGCCCACGAGGTCAGAGCACTGGCCACTTCCACAACGTTCCAGTACTCTGTCCCCGTGCGCCACCTGCTGGAGGCAGCCTACTGGCGTTCGGAAAATCCCTTCATTAATTTTTACCTGAGGGATATCCGCATGACCAGAGCTGATGGGTCTAAGGGGATTTCCTTTGTGGCGGCCAATGCAGCCATATCGGTCAACCCCAAGAACCACTAGGGCGCTCGCCCTCCTCCGATTCCTTTAAATTCTGCTATGGTCTGACATGGTAAAGTATATGACGCCAAAATGGGGAGTTTGTGTTATACTCCCTGTTTGGCTAGTATACTTACCATGTCAGACTCTAATTCCCTCCCTACCTTCCCCTCTGGCGCCAAGGTTCTCGGGGTCACCATACACCAGGCCTCGCTGAATGACTTATAGGAAGTTGACACTGGCTTCTTCCGGGGCCGGAAGTGGGGTGACATCACGTGACTGTCTTATGACTGCATTGGCCACGGAAAAAATTCGGCCTGACAGAGCTGGCTAACTGCCGTTGAATGCTATGGTCTGACATGGTAAGTATACTAGCCAAACAGGGAGTATAACACAAACTCCCCATATCGGTCAGATACTGAGATCGACAATAATTATAGTGATCGGTCAGATACTGAGATCGACAATAATTATAGTGATCGGTCAGATACTGAGATCGACAATGATTATAGTGATCGGTCAGATACTGAGATCGACAATAATTATAGTGATCGGTCAGATACTGAGATCGACAATGATTATAGTGATCGGTCAGATACTGAGATCGACAATAATTATAGTGATCGGTCAGATACTGAGATCGACAATATAGTGATCGGTCAGATACTGAGATCGACAATGATTATAGTGATCGGTCAGATACTGAGATCGACAATATAGTGATCGGTCAGATACTGAGATCGACAATAATTATAGTGATCGGTTAGATACTGAGATCGACAATATAGTGATCGGTCAGATACTGAGATCGACAATAATTATAGTGATCGGTCAGATACTGAGATCGACAATATAGTGATCGGTCAGATACTGAGATCGACAATAATTATAGTGATCGGTCAGATACTGAGATCGACAGTATAGTGATCTGTCAGATACTGAGATCGACAATAATTATAGTGATCGGTTAGATACTGAGATCGACAATATAGTGATCGGTCAGATACTGAGATCGACAATATAGTGATCGGTCAGATACTGAGATCGACAGTATAGTGATCTGTCAGATACTGAGATCGACAATATAGTGATCGGTCAGATACTGAGATCGACTGTCCATTTTGTCACGGTGTGGTTTAGAATTAAGCGTTTTCTACTTTGTTGCCCCCCCCCCCCCCCCCCCACCTCCCCCTATATTGGAAAGAATTCAAACATGGAAAGTAGCCTATGCCAGTTCCCCGTCCCCGTTCCGACTATCAACCTTCTAGTGATAAAAAAATGTTAATGTCGCACAAAGTGTTGCGCTTTTGTTTATAAAGCTTTTTAAGAGACGGACATAGCTACTAAACTGTTGAAGTAAATTAAATCTAAAAATCTATATGTTGTCACACTTCTTAGATCCTACCAGTTATCATTTGTGTATGACTGAGGTGTGGGGGACTGAGGCCAAATATCAAGACGTATTCTCTCTCTCTCTCTCTCTCTCTCTCTCTCTCTCTCTCTCTCTCTCTCTCTCTCTCTCTCTCTCTCTCTCTCTTCAACATGAAAAAAAAAAAAAAACCTTAAGACTGACTCGACCATCCACTCAATCAAATGATGACATTGTATTTTGCTGATCTCTTCAACATGCGATGAATGATAATATTCATTCAGATATCTCTTATAATGTATTATCTTGAATTTCACTATCCTTCATCTGTCTAATTTTCAATGCTTCTGCGATGAATTTCGCAACTGATTTAATTACAAGTTCATCACCTGATGATAACACGCCAGCGACATTTTGTCTTTTCGCTATATCTAACTGGAAAAATGAACAATTTGTCCGCACTTCATTATAAGCAGTACAGTGGAACAGAAAGTGTTCTTCGTCATCAATAATGTGTCTACATGCAGGACAAGGAGATTCATGTTGAAGAGATCAGTAAAATACAATGTCATCATTTGATTGAGTGGATGGTCGAGTAGTCTTAAGGTGTTTTTTTTTTAACTCCTGTGCGTGAGGTGAGGACATAACGAAATGTTACGAATTTATTTGTTTTTGTTAACTTTGGATTTGATACACACTAGGAATGAAAGTGTACTATTTGTTTGCAGGAAAGGAAGAGGGAAATGTTTTTGTTCTGTTACCTCTCCCCCCTTGTCAAAAGACCTCTTTGGTAATGACAATAAAATATCAAAGTGTCAAAAGTGTCAAAGTCTCTCTCTCTCTCTCTCTCTGTCTCTGTCTGTCTCTCTCTCTCTCTCTCTCTCTCTCCTCTCTCTCTCTCTCTCTCTCTCTCTCTCTCTCAAAGGAAAGGGGGATTAATGGGGAAATGTACCGAGCCATCATTAGTATATGTAACACAATCAAAGCAAGAGTATCAGCTGGCAACGATTTCAATGACGCATTCATGAACCCTATGGGTTTAAAACAGGGGAAGGTACGTGGTCCTGTTTTCTTCTCCCTTTTCATCGATGAGTTGACTGTGAAAACAGTCAAGAAAGGAAATCATGGAATTCAACTTTCTCCCCCTGATTTTCTTGACATTTTAATTCTCATGTTTGTTGATGACGTCTGCTTTGTGATTCAGTCACTGGTTTGCAAAACCAGTCGAACGTGCCACATAACACAGCTTAAAAACTTGGTCTGGTAACCTGTTCTGGTCAGTTGAACAGTGTCGTGTTTAGAAATGGCGGACACATGTCTGAACAAGAGCAATGGTTCTTCGGACAAATAAAAATGATATGTGGTGAATATGTATAGATAATTGGTGGTTGTTGAGACATCCAGACTTTCCTTTTCTTGTGGTCTGTTGATACACCCAGCAGAGCAAAGATTGGTGTGATTCATATATTTTTGGTCTATAAGAGAAAAAAACACCTGCTATATTCTTAAAACGTTTCGACAATGAATTCCAGCCAATACTTAGGTATAATGCAGAAATACAGATAATATTGGAAATGCTGAAAATTATTTAAGTATAATTATAGAACAAAAGTGCATCTTTTTGCTTGAAAAAGGTTTTGAATTTAAGGATAAAAGTCCTGATATGATAGTTTAAGGAGCATTAGGTAGATTTTTCCTTCTTTGCCATCTTGTATAAGAAGAGTACCAAATACAATTTGAGAATTTTAAAAGTTCTCCAAAGTGATGTTATACTTTCACCATAGAAACAATTCTATGGCGTGCACTCTCCGCTGCTTCCTTTGCAATTATGAATTTGAAAAAAAAAGTCTGGGAGAATCAAAGGTTTGGTGATGAAGAATTTTGTGTGTGTGTGTGAAAACATTCAGAGATATATTGACTCAAAGACAGTAAAACTGCACTGGCTCACCGAAATAACATACAGCGATCGTGTCCACTTTTACAGGACATTTAAGAGTGATTTGATTTAAGGCTGATACCTACAATCATTCAGGTATTTACAGGCTAGAACTAGTCCAATCAGAGTAAAGTTAGACTTGTGACAATTATAATTATACATAGAATACAGCTCTGGATGAGCGTGACGGAAAACGAGTTGCTGCGTACGTTCTGTGAATTTCAAACAGAGACAAAGGCCCGTTTTGTTTTGCGATGCCCATGACATCAAGAGTCAAGGGAACAGTGTACCCCGAATTAGCATTCAGTTTTAAAGGTAACGGTGCTGTTTTCATCTGCACATGAATTCACTGGTTGTTCGCCCAGCTCTTTTCATATTCCTTTAAAGGCTTTTAAGATACACCTTTTCTTTAAAAGCTTTTAAAATACACATTCGTCTTTTTGTATTCCTGTAAAGGCTTTTAAAATATATCTTCGTCTTGTTATATTCCTTTAAAGGCTTTTAAAATACACCCCCATCTGGTTATATTTCTTTAAAAGCTTTTGGAATACACCTTTGTCTTTTTATATTCCTTTAAAGGCTTTTAAAATATACCTTCGTCTTGTTATATTGCTTTAAAGGCTTTTAAAATACACCCCCATCTGGTTATATTTCTTTAACAGCTTTTAAGATACACCTTCGTCTTGTTATATTTCTTTAAAGGCTTTTAACATACACTTTCGTCTTGTTATATTGCTTTAAAGGCTTTTAAATTGCACCCCCATCTGGTTATATTTCTTGAAAAGCTTTTAACATACACCCTCGTCTTATATACCTTTAGAGGCTTTTAAAATACACCTTCGTCTTGTTATATTTCTCTAAAAGCTTTTAAAATACATTTTCGTCCTCTTGTATTTCTTTAAAGGCTTTTAAATTCAACTTCGTCTTGTTATATTTTTAAAAAGCTTT
>CM065745.1:46777588-46785088 GCA_033310375.1 Conus canariensis
TACTACTGGAGCGAACGGTAGGTCTCAATATGGTCACACAAAAATTGAAAGACAAGAACAAAAACAAAAAAAAGGTGATTTGGAAAACTAATCAATATTCATCTCTATATCTGTGGAACACACCATAATTGGATATATACCCATAAATATTTATAAAGATGTAGAAGGGGGGAGAGGGGGGGGGGAGGGGGGTTCGGCGAATTTATGGAAAATATAATTATCTGTACTAATGGAACAAGTAATAGGCCTAAACATGCCAACAAAAATTCAAAACAAAACAAACAAACAAAAAAAAAAAGAAAGAAAGAAGGATTTGGGAAACTAATCAATTTGCACCTCTATACTGCTGGAACAAAGCGTAGGTGTACACATGCCCATAAATATTTTCAGAAAAATAAAAAAAATGGATTTGGCCAACTAATCAGACTACTAAAAGAAACGGTAGGTCGACCTATGCCCACACACAAAATAAGCACATGAAAAATGTTATAAAGAATGGAAAGATTTGGCAAACGAGAATTTTGCAAAAATTGTTGGGTACCGAACAATATCCAAAGCAGCAAAACGATACCTTTTCCAAATACTTTATTCCAGCGAGAAAAAAGCAAACAGAACTTGTAAAAAAATATTCACATAAGAGCAAAACTTTTTCAACGTCCTGTTTGGCTTTCGGAAACACCGCACGTCCGCATTACAAACAAAATGAAAGGCTAAAAACTTTTGTAAGCAAAAACTCGAATATAAATCTTACTATCAAGTTCGCGGAAACTCATATACATCCTTTTATTTTGTGCTCTAAATTGGATGCTTTTAAAGTTTTTGTTGGTTTACTTTGGATTTGTTCTTTGTATACGTTGTATTTTTTTGTGATAGAAATGGGATGCTTGCAAAGGTTTTGTTGTTTTATTTATGGGGTTGTTCTTCGTTTAGATAATTTCTTGACTTTCAACAAACAATTCTTTATTATCATAATAGTTTTTGTTAGAGCAGGATGAAAAAAAGGCTGAAAAGCTTATTCTTCAACCCTCACTCAGAATGTCATTTTGACTTGAATTGATTCGACTAGATCATTAAACTGGGTGATGTGTGTGTGTGTGTGTGTGTGTGTGTGTGTGTGTGTGTGTGTGTGTGTGTGTGTGTGTGTGTGTGTGCACCTATTACAGCCCCCCCCCCCCCCCCCCTTGCCTCAACACACACAACACACGCCCCACACCACACACACACACACACACACACACACACACACACCACACACACACACACACACACACACACACACACACACACCACACACACACTCCTGGGAAATGATGTCAAGTCACCACCATCCTTTGACTAGAATTGCTGAATTCCCTCTGTACATTGTTCCTGTTTAATGATTCATAACTATTTGCCTTGAAGCTGCCTTGTGGTTCGCTATACAGAATTTTTGAAAAGGGTTGTTCAACAAACCGGTTAGCAGACTGGCGCACCTCCCCCTCCCCTCCCCCTTTTGGTGCCCCTCACCTTCCCCTCCTCCAGTCCCCTCACCCTTCCCCTCCTCCAGTCCCCTCATCCCTTCCCCCTCCCCCCCAGTTCCCCTCATCTTCTCTTTCCTCCTTCCTTTTAATGACGGTTAACATTACGTCTAGTTAACAGATGTTAAAGAGAAGAGCGAACACACACACACACACACACACACACACACACACACACACACACACACACACACACACACCACACAACACGCACGCACACATACACACACGCACGCACACACACACACACACACACACACACACACACACACACACACACACACACAGAGTGAGAGAGAAAGAGATCCATGCGGGCGTGCTCTCTCTCTCTCCTCTCTCTCTCTCTCTCTCTCTCTCTCTCTCTCTCTCTCTCTCTCTCTTATCTTCATTGCCTGTGCTATAAATTTAGCGACAGATTTAATAACAGTTTCATTACTACTGGAAAGGATTTTTATAACTTTGTTCTGATCGGGAATGTTGGGGAAGGATTCCAGTATGGCACATGTTTTACGGATATCATCATAAGTGGTACAGTAAAATAAAACATGAGTTTTATTTTCGAATCCATTGCCACATGATGGGCAATTAATATCTGTTTGGTCATTTCGAAACCACTGAATACAGTTTTTAAGGCCACAAACTCGGAGTCGAAATCTTGAGAAGCTGTCTCTATGCCACTTATCGGTAACACATGACAAATATTTTTCAGGCTCAAAGACATTTTTGAAAGAATGAAACCATCTATATTTATCATTATCCTCCAACTCAGAATGCCAGTTCTGTTTAAAGCAGGAAATAAGCGTATCTTTCAGCTCTAGAATAAACGCAGATTCACACCCAACACCTTGACTCAACCAAACTATGCCATACCCATTTTCCGTCAAAACTGTTTGTACTTTTGATGCCCAATTAAAGTGACCAGATTCATGCTGCCTTAACAGCATTTCATAAGCCTGTCTACATATTCTTGACATGGGCAGTGACCGAGTTTTAACCAGTATTTAATACACTTTATTGATGTCCTAAGATACAGTGGGTATCTTCCGGTTTCCCCAAACACCAGATTGTTTGAGGCATGCAGGGGGACATTTAGGAATCTTTTATAGCAAAGGTGTGTACAGTTTCGATTTGTCTACAATCATTTTCTAGACCCCAGACTTCAGCTGCATATGTTAAGATAGGTTCAATTTGCGAATCAAAGAGTTTCCAGAACAAACGTGCATCTATTGATCTCAGTTTTTTTCAGAGACTTTATGATTTCTATAACTCCTTTTTTCCCTTTTCTACAGGGTTCCGACAGAGCAGAACTTACACTTAATTTTGTCGTTAAGAGCATGCCCAAGTATTTATAAGAATTCGTTACTTTAACCACTTCATTCCCATAGTACCACTTTTCCATAGAGGCTAAATGTCCCCCCTTCCTAAAAATCATTACGTTTGTCTTTTCAAGGTTAACAGTTAAAACCAAACGGTCAGCTTCTCTTTTTAAACAGTTCAGTTGATTTTGAAGTCCAATGACTGTATCAGACAACAGAACAACATCATCCGCAAATAACAATAGAAATATTTCAGTAGCACCAGGGATTAACTGAATACCATGTTTTCCGCTTTTTGACAAATCGGTAGCCAGTTCATTTATAAAGAAAGAAAATAATTGGGGACTCAGCAGACAGCCTTGTTTCACACCTCTAGGACATTCAAAGCAATCAGAATAATTACACTTGTCACGCACACATACCAAAACATTATCGTATATGCTTCTAAGGGCATTATACAGTTTACCTTTTACACCATTTTTCCTCATAATCGCCCAAAGCACATTTCTGTTTACTGAATCAAATGCCTTTCTAAAATCGACAAAAGCAACATATAGTTTAGTTCTTTTTTGCAAAAACTTTTCAACAATTGCATACAATGTGAAAATATGATCGACAGTACTGTACCCTGCTCTAAAACCTGCTTGCTCTTCAATAATCTTGCTTTCTTGTTCTGCCCATTTCGTTATTCTTTTATTTAGTATATGTGTATAAACTTTACTAAAACACTTGTTAGGGCAATACCACGATAATTGTCTGGCTGGTTTACGTCTCCTTTCTTATGCAAAGGTACAATAATAGATTTAGACCATTCAATAGGAAAGACTCCCATATCAAACAGCTTATTAAAGTAAACAACGAGGAAATCAACAACTGAGGCATCAGCATGTTTTAACATTTCAGAAACGATTTTGTCTGGCCCTGCGCTTTTCCCAGCTTTGAGTTTACCTATACTGGCGCAAACCTCCTGCCTGGAAATAGGGCTATTAAACATTATGTCTGATGTGTTATCATTAGTATCTTCCATGACGTCAATTTCCCCAGTCTGTTCCTCGCAATTTGTTAAAATTAAAATTAATGTGCGATAACATTTAACTTAAAAAAAAGTAACTATTCAAGATGATCCTGTATCACTGTGTGTGTGTGTGTGTGTGTGTGTGTGTGTGTGTGTGTGTGTGTGTGTGTGTGTGTGTGTGTATGGGTGCTGTTTGTGGCGCGCGCGCGTTTGTGTGTGCGTGTACGTTTATGCATGTGTGAAATCAGTAAATAATATTGATATGTGCATACAATTGTTCATGTTCACCCCCTTGTCTAAAGGCTGTAATGCTATGACAATAAAACATTTGTCTTGTCTTGTCTTCTCTCTCTCTCTCTCCTCTCTCTCTCTCTCTCTCCTCGCTCGCTCGCTTGCTCTCTCTCTCTCCTCTCTCTCTCTCTCTCTCTCTCTCTCTCTCTCTCCTCTCTCTCTCTCTCTCTCTCTCTCTCTCTCTCTCTCTCCAAAGATGATCTCAGTCCAAAACTGAAGGCTGTACTAGCTGTTTTGCATGACTGGAGAGCTCTGTTGACGTTGGTATCAACTTTAGGACAAGTCTTGTTTATGTCGACCAGACTTTTCCTTTAAAGCAGTCAGTGGCATCAGATGTAAAACCATTTCTTCATCACTTGTTCATCGTGTTGTGTGTGGTGTGTGTGTGTGTGTGTGGTGTGTGGTGTGTGTGCGTGCGTGCGTGCGCGTGCGTGCGTGCGTGCGTGCGTGCGTGCGTGCGTGCGTGCGTGTGTGTGTGTGTGTGTGTGTGTGTGTGTGTGTAAGAGAGAGACAGAGCGCGCATGCGAAATCGGGCATGTGTGTGTGTGTGTGTGTGTGTGTGTGTGTGTGTGTGTGTGTGTGTGTGTGTGTGTGCGCGCGCGGTGTATATGTGTGTGTGTGTGTGTGTGTGTGTGTGTGTGTGTGTGTGTGTGTGTGTGTTGTGCGTGTGTGTGTGCGTGTGTATAAATGTGATCTTAGTCCAAAACTGAAGGCTGTACTAGCTGTTTTGCAGGACTGGAGAGCTCTGTTGACGTTGGTATCGACTTTAGGACAAGTCTTGTTTATGTCGACCAGACTTTTCCTTTAAAGCAGTCAGTGGCATCAGATGTAAAACCATTTCATCATCACTTGTTCATCGTGTGTGTGTGTGTGTGTGTGTGTGTGTGTGTGTGTGTGTGTGTGGCGCGCGCGCGTGCGTGCGTGCGTGCGTGCGTGCGTGCGCGTGCGTGCGTGCGTGCGTGCGTGCGTGCGTGCGTGCGTGCGTGTGTGTGTGTGTGTGTGTGTGTGTGTGTGCAAGAGAGAGACAGAGCGCGTATGCGAAATCGGGCGTGTGTGTGTGTGTGTGTGTGTGTGTGTGTGTGTGTGTGTGTGTTGTGTGTGCGCGCGCGCGCGCGCGTATATGTGTGTGTGTGTGTGTGTGTGTGTGTGTGTGTGGTGCGTGCGTGTGTGTGTGTGTGTGTGCGTGTGTATAAATGTGTGTGTGTAAATGAGTGTGTATGTGTGAGCGCGCACGCGATGTGTGTGTGTGTGTGTGTGTGTGTGTGTGTGTGTGTGTGTGTGTGTGTGTGTGCGCGCGCGTGTTTGTATGTGTGTGTGAGTGTGTGTGTGCGTAAGTGTGTGTGTATGTACGCATTTGTGTGAGTGTGTGTGCACGTACACTCGCGCGTGTGTGTGCGTGTGCGGATAAGAGGAGAGAGAGAGAGAGAGAGAGAGAGAGAGAGACAGACAGACAGACAGACAGACAGACAGACAGACAGAGAAACAGAGAATAGAGAGGCAAAAGAATTGTAATTATCAAATGGACGAACATTTCAAGGATGGGTGACCATTATTGTTCTTTGGGAGAATGACACAGGGGAGATTGTAATTTTGAAATGGACTAACATTTTACTGATATGGGACTTTAATTGCAACCCGATCGAAACCCTTTAATTTACGAGAAAGAGAGACAGACGGGCAAGCAGGCTGACAGACAGAGAGTCGGCCTGAGGACAGAGAAGGAGACAGACAGAGAGACCAACAGGCAGAGGGACGGACTGAAGACAGAGAAAGAGACAGACAGAGAGACAGACAGAGGCAGAGTGACAGAGACAGACAGACGGAGACAGACAGAGAAACAGACAGACAGACAGAGGCAGAAAGACACAGAGGGAGACAGATGGAGACAGACAGACAGACAGACAGAGACAGAGAGAGACACACAGAGAAAGAAACAGAGAGAGGGAGATGTACTGTAAGCCAGTTAATAAGGAAACGAACGAAACACTCACTGATTCAAGTTGAAAAAAAATTGTCCTGAAGTGAAGAGAGTTTTTTTTTTTTTAATCTGCAGCACCGATCTGATCTGTTGACGGATAGGGAAGGTGGACAGAAGAATAGGTTGCATCACTGTTGTTGTTGTTGTTAACAGCCCTAATGGTCGACTGTTGCGTTGTTGTTAACAGCCCTAATGGTCGACTGTTGCTTTGTTGTTAACAGCCCTAATGGTCGACTGTTGCGTTGTTGTTAACAGCCCTAATGGTCGACTGTTGCAAAAGAAGACAAACTGCTTTTGAAACAACACAATTCGATGAAAGAAATTCGATGAATTTGTCAGCAGTTGTGAGAAGAAGAAGAAGAAGAAGAAGGAAGAAGGAGAAGGAGAAGAAGAGGAGGAGGAGGAGGAGGAAGGAGAAGAAGAAGAAGAAGGAGAAATAGAAGAAGAAGAAGAAGAAGAAGACAAAGAAGGAGGAGGAGGAGGAGGAGGAGGAGAAGAAGAAGAAGAAGAAGAAGAAGGAAAAGAAGAAGAAGAAGAAGGAAAAGAAGAAGAAAGAACAAGAGAGAGAGGTGGTAGAAAAGATGGGAGAGAACTCAGAACTCAGATGGTTTACTTCGTATAAAGGTCATTGCCCCGTATGAAGGGGGTGTATGGAGAACCTAACACCAATATGAGAATTATAGAGAACACAAGAAAAAAACTGGATGGACTACTCTGCCACGAAGTCATGACTGATCTACACTGAAATGCCTTGAATGATGGGGGAGAGATAAGAAGAGAGGAAGCAGGAGAGGTGGGGGGGGGGGAAAGGGGGGGGCGGATGCTGACAAAGAGGATAGAAGAGAGGGGCAAGGAAACGGAAGATGGGAGGAGGGGGGGGGGGCGAATAGATAATGAGCGGAGGACTGGAATTGAAGATAGGACGAAGGTCTGGGTCTGCCGGTGTGATTCCTGTGCTTTTCTCTAGACACGTCATTAGTGGTGTGCCGCCCTACGTTGGACTTCCAGGGAAGGCGACAAAGTGACTATCATTAGTGGTGTGCAGCCCTACGGTGGACTTCAGGGAAGGCGACAAAGTGACTATCATTAGTGGTGTGCAGCCCTACGGTGGACTTTAGGTAAAGCGACAAAGTGACTATCATAGTGGTGTGCAGCCCTACAGTGGACTTGAGGGAAGGCGACAAAGTGACTATCATTAGTGGTGTGCCGCCCTACGTTGGACTTGAGGGAAGGCGACAAAGTGACTATCATTAGTGGTGTGCCGCCCTACGTGGACTTGAGGGAAGGCGACAAAGTGACTATCATTAGTGGTGTGCAGCCCTACAGGGGACTTGAGGGAAGGCGACAAAGTGACTATCATTAGTGGTGTGCAGCCCTACAGTG
>CM065745.1:46790088-46792588 GCA_033310375.1 Conus canariensis
GTGCCAACACTCTAAAAGAATATGTTTCATTGTGAGTGGCACATGACATGGAATGCACCATGGAGCTTCTTCACTCTGGACTGTCGCTGGGCGGATGTGGTGGCGTCCTATAGAGGGAGACTTCGTTCACGCTACTTCCACGACAAAGCCATTACTGTCATCAGTAGGGGGCTTAGCAGATGATGTCCTGCGTATGTTGGATTCGAACAGGCGCCTCTGAACACCACCCAAGTGACTTGGCGGCAGCGCAGTGTCTCCTCTGGTGGGTTGCACCATGACGGTTTGACATTGACTGCTCCCTGTGGATTGCTTGTGTTAGGTCTGTGGCCGGACAAGCCAGGCTGTGGCTGTGGACGTGGAGCTGACGTGAGCGGCGTGGCGTGCAGTGGCACTGGGCTCACACGGGGAAGATGAGAGAGCGAAAAACGAAAAAAAAAAAAGAAGAAAAATGGTAAAATGAAATAAACCAAGACACACACAAAAGGTGTGAGAGGTGGGGGTGGGAAAATGGGGGGGGGGGGGGGCATTACTGCAATCCGTTCATTCTTCTACTAACAGGCCTCAGGGTGGGTGTGTGTGTGGTGTGTGTGTGTGTGTGTGTGTGTGTGTGTGTGTGTGGTTTGGGGGATTTCTACTTTTTTTTAACCATTAACCGTGACGTCCGAAGACAAGACATTGTTGAAAATTGGTCAGTCTGTTTTGTGTTGGGAATTGAATGACCGCTACGTTGCGCTTTGATGTTTGTGTCTTGATTCGTACTTATATAGATTTGCTTTCTGTATTACCGCTGCAATCTGTAATAGTCTGCTCCGCCATGGAATGAAAGTCAACTTGAGGGTTGGGTTTTTCTTCTCCTTTTTTTCAAATTTTTGTTCTAAATTTCTGATTCAGAGGAAAAGAAGATTCGGATGTGACTGATTCTGCATTGCTCAAGGTACCATGTCCTGCACAGGAGGCGCATACTACCCGGCGCTGTGATTCTCCGTGGGCAGAGGATAGTCAAGACAGTCGCCCCAAGTTGTTCCTGAAGAAACGACCAGTGCCGATCTCAGCCAAAGAAAGGACGACGGGCCGTCAGATTAGAGACCGCCTTCGTTGGCAGATGCCGTGATCATGACCTCAGCCTTGTCATCAAGCATCTTGAGCTTGTTCACAGTCAATCCATTTTGGAACAGATTCTGCGATTCTCTTGTGTGGGTTGACAAGGAGTCGAAGGGAGCTTTGAGGAGAAGACAACTTCTGCCTCTGTGTGTTTTCAGTAAACCTGTGGTACTTGATAGCAAACTGCCTGATAAACCTGACTCGGAGGGTGAACTCCCTTTATGAACAGTACAGTACAGACCCTGCGACATCATAAAGGGAGAGCATTGCATTTTTGCCTCGAGTGCCCTAAAATAGGACATGTTAGGGAAGCTGAACATCTTTTTCTGTTTTTGTTGTTGTTGTTGTTGTTTTTTTTTTATTCTCTCATCAGATTAGGCAGGAAAAATGTTGAATTTAACAAAAATTATCAGTCCAGGAAAGTGCGCCTTGATTAGATCATCGCTTGCATTTTTTGGTTTAATTATTCTGTAGATGATTTTTTTTTCCCATTTTGTTCACCACTTGGCTTTTGTGGCACGAAAAGTTTCTTAAAACATGTTTATGTCATTGTATGCTCCATATTCCCAACAGAGGGTCAAATAGATGAAATTTTGTTCTTGACATGACTTTGAAGAGCAAAGCTCCACGTTTGACTACAGTGTTTCCAACCGTTCCTGATCAATCAACTGAATACAATCCTGTTGCAAAGCGAGAGGACTGCAGGCGGAAATCTAAACAAATCTTAAATAAATGTTAGCGAACCGCCCAGAGAACGTGGACAAACGAGTCACAAGACGAAACACAACGCGTTTCGACCTCTTAGGTCTTCATCAGGTGAGACATTAACGAATAAAACAATGAAAATTCACTTAGCTTTGATCGCTTCAGATCACTTCGCAGGGTTCAGCGCAAGGAAGAAGGCGTTGAATCTTCTCAATCTTTTTGTCAGCGGATAGTGTAGCGGAGTATCATAAATTCGATATGTTTGAGTATTTGCGTAACGTCGTCCCAAAACAATGTCTTTAAACTAATTGCAGACGATAAAAACAGACAACACAATTTTCGCTGTCGGCATTTCTGTAATTACATTTCGGGCGCATTTTTGCCCATTGTTTTAAAGGGGTCGATTTTCTTTGCGACAGTTATTGCAAACTTGATTTGTCTAGAATGAAATTATGGAACGACGCACCCCGACCTTCCCCACGGGTGTTTCGGTTGGGGTTTTTGTTTGTTTGTTTGTTTTTTTGTTTTTGTTTTACATTTTGTACGAAAGAAGCGTTTGTAATCATTCTTGCCAAGCGCAGTTTCACACAGCAATAATTGTTAGAAACATGGGAATAAAATACAACATAAAAATGTTGTCGAGGCTGCTTAAAAATGTCATGTATTCCCGGCCCAGTTGTTAGAAATCTTGCAA
>CM065745.1:46797588-46802588 GCA_033310375.1 Conus canariensis
TTATAAATAACGTTTCTTAACTGCCAAATAACGGTTCTAATTTTCGAGAAGTAGCCCTGTACCTGTGCAATGTCACAACGGCCATTTGAATGAAAAGCAGAGGAAAAAATGTCTTTGAAACCGTTATAACAGTTTTTTAACGGTTTTTAAACGGTTTTATTTTTTTAGAGATTAGCCCCAAACCATCCTGGGGTCACAACAGACGTACCTGCTAAATTTAAAAAAGATCGGGTTTTAAACAGTTTCTTTTATAGGGTTTGGTGTTTTTAACGGTTTTTAACTGTTTTTTTTTTAACTGCCAAATAACGGTTCTAATTTTAGAGAAGTAGTCCTGTACCTGTGCAATGTCACAATGGCTATTTGAAGAAAAGCAGAGGAAAAAGGATGTCTTTGAAACCGTTATAACAGCTTTTTAACGGTTTTTAACGGTTTTCTTTTTTTAGAGATTAGCCCAAAACCATCCTCGGGTCACAACAGACGTACCTGTCAAATTTCATTACAATCGGTTGAGCCGTTTTTGAGTCTATAGCGTACATACACACACACACACACACACACACACACACACACACACACACACACACACACACACACACACACAGAATTTGCCATTTATATATTAGATTCCCCCCATTTTCTTCATTTTCAATTTTTTTTTTCTTTTCTAAAAGTTCAAATCTTTGCCAAGTCATTACTAAAGACTGAAGAATTGTTAGCCTGCACTTGTTTTCCCCCCACTACTTAATTGTTCAGCATTATATATATATATACTAGCCGGTGTACCCGGCTTCGCTCGGGTATATCTGTACAATAATTTTCTGGCCACCCCTCTCTCTCACCACTTAAAAGACAATACAATAAAATTCAGCTTGGGTTTGTTTCGTTTTTTCCCATGCCGAACCAATTGCCCCAGCCTCCTCCTATCTACTTCACCCAATTTCTTCGGACGCCCACTCCTTTCTTGCCTCTCAATCTGTTTTCCCTCACGAATTTTTTTGGTAATACGATACACAGTCCATAGAGGGATGCCTGTACTTTGTGAACTTACTGATGCATTCTCAATTCCTTGATTGAAGTGCTCCAAAATGACAACTCTGTAGGGGCCACCATAACCTAGTGGATAAGGCGCTGGACTCATGATCCAAAGGTCGTGGTTTCGAATCCCGGCTTGGTCTTGGAAAGTTTAACGTGGAATGTTTCCAGCTAAAATGACCGTAGTTCACCCCGATGTCCACCCTGGCCCCGCAGGTGTCAGGCTAATGTGACGGACCAGCCATCTGCATATCCTTGATTTGGGCATGGACGTTAAATCCAACTCAAACATGACAACTCTGTGAAAAGATTGCATTTTCACGATGTATCATGTCTATTGGAGGGCCTCTGGGTAGACAACATTTCTGGTCTCCCTGTTTGGCGCAGCTATGGTCAGTGTTTCTGCGTTTCCAGTTCGTGATGCTGCAACGTAGAACATTCCATGTGTAAAACACGGAACGGTCAGGTCTGCCCCAAGGGATGAAAATGTCGGACCCTGGCTCTTGATGATTGTCAGAGCGAAAGCTGGTTTCATGGGAAACTGAAGCCATCAGAACTGGAATGGCAGGGGTGAGTCCATGGGTTCCAGAGGAATTCTGGGGAGCAGCACCGGTTAACCTTTGTGGGGGCCACATGATATTTTCGCTTCTACAACGTTCCTGTGCAGTCTGGTGAAGACACATCGGGTGCCATTGATCACCTTTGGCGGGTCCAGTGAGCGGAGAATGATAATAGGGACTCCAGATTTCAGCAACAGTTCATGTGGTGGAAGTCCAAAAATCTCAATGGAGTTCAGGAGTTCTTGTGGATAAAGGACTGCTTCATCATCATTCTTGGCCGTGCCAACAGATCTGTACAGAGTTTCCTCTCCAGGGAAGTCAGCTACGATTTTTTAACGGTCAATTTTAAGTTTCGGTGCGTGTAAGTTGTATATCATTGTTCAGCATTGAAAACTACACCTGTATACCAAATTTCATCAAAGAAAGGTCTAAATTTAGAAAATAACGCTTTTAACGGTGATACCATCTCTAAATTTAGAAATTAACGGTTTTTAACGGTCAATTTTAAGTTTCTGTTCATATTAGTTGTCTATCATTGATCAGCGTGTAAAACTGCACCTGTATACCAAATTTCATCAAGAAAGGTCTAAATTTAGAAAATAACGGACCTTAACGGTTTTTAACGCTCAATTTTAAGTTTCCGTTCGTGTAAGTTGTATATAATTGTTCAGCGTGTAAAACTGCATCTGTATACCGAATTTCATCAGGAACGGTCTAAATTTATATAATAACGGTTTTTAACGGTCAATTTTTAAGTTTCCGTTCGTGTAAGTTGTATATCATTGTTCAGCGTGTAAAACTGCATCTGTATACCGAATTTCATCAAGAACGGTCTAAATTTATATAATAACGGTTTTTAACGGTCAATTTTAAGTTTCGGTTCGTGTAAGTTGTATATCATTGTTCAGCATTTAAAACTACACCTGTATACCAAATTTCATCAAAGAAAGGTCTAAATTTAGAAAATAACGCTTTTTAACGGTGATACCATCTCTAAATTTAGAAATTAACGGTTTTTAACGGTCAATTTTAAGTTTCTGTTCATATTAGTTGTCTATCATTGATCAGCGTGTAAACCTGCACCTGTATGCCAAATTTCATCAAGAAAGGTCTAAATTTAGAAAATAACGGATCTTAACGGTTTTTAACGCTCAATTTTAAGTTTCCGTTCGTGTAAGTTGTATATAATTGTTCAGCGTGTAAAACTGCATCTGTATACCGAATTTCATCAGGAACGGTCTAAATTTATATAATAACGGTTTTTAACGGTCAATTTTTAAGTTTCCGTTCGTGTAAGTTGTATATCATTAATAAATGTTAGCGAACCGCCCAGAGAACGTGGACAAACGAGTCACAAGACGAAACACAACTAGTTTCGACCTCTTAGGTCTTCATCAGGTGAGACATTAACGAATAAAACAATGAAAATTCACTTAGCTTTGATCGCTTCAGATCACTTGGTAGGGTTCAGCGCAAGGAAGAAGGCATTCAACGCCTTCTTTCTTGCGCTGAACCCTACCAAGTGATCTGAAGCGATCAAAGCTAAGTGAATTTTCATTGTTTTATTCGTTAATGTCTCACCTGATGAAGACCTAAGAGGTCGAAACTAGTTGTGTTTCGTCTTGTGACTCGTTTGTCCACGTTCTCTGGGCGGTTCGCTAACATTTATTTAAGATTTGTTTAGATTTCCGCCTGCAGTCCTCTCGCTTTGCAACTAGATCTTGTATATCATTGTTCAGCGTGTAAAACTGCATCTGTATACCGAATTTCATCAAGAACGGTCTAAATTTATATAATAACGGTTTTTAACGGTCAATTTTAAGTTTCGGTTCGTGTAAGTTGTATATCATTGTTCAGCATTTAAAACTACACCTGTATACCAAATTTCATCAAAGAAAGGTCTAAATTTAGAAAATAACGCTTTTTAACGGTGATACCATCTCTAAATTTAGAAATTAACGGTTTTTAACGGTCAATTTTAAGTTTCTGTTCATATTAGTTGTCTATCATTGATCAGCGTGTAAACCTGCACCTGTATGCCAAATTTCATCAAGAAAGGTCTAAATTTAGAAAATAACGGATCTTAACGGTTTTTAACGCTCAATTTTAAGTTTCCGTTCGTGTAAGTTGTATATAATTGTTCAGCGTGTAAAACTGCATCTGTATACCGAATTTCATCAGGAACGGTCTAAATTTATATAATAACGGTTTTTAACGGTCAATTTTTAAGTTTCCGTTCGTGTAAGTTGTATATCATTAATAAATGTTAGCGAACCGCCCAGAGAACGTGGACAAACGAGTCACAAGACGAAACACAACTAGTTTCGACCTCTTAGGTCTTCATCAGGTGAGACATTAACGAATAAAACAATGAAAATTCACTTAGCTTTGATCGCTTCAGATCACTTGGTAGGGTTCAGCGCAAGGAAGAAGGCATTCAACGCCTTCTTTCTTGCGCTGAACCCTACCAAGTGATCTGAAGCGATCAAAGCTAAGTGAATTTTCATTGTTTTATTCGTTAATGTCTCACTGATGAAGACCTAAGAGGTCGAAACTAGTTGTGTTTCGTCTTGTGACTCGTTTGTCCACGTTCTCTGGGCGGTTCGCTAACATTTATTTAAGATTTGTTTAGATTTCCGCCTGCAGTCCTCTCGCTTTGCAACTAGATCTTGTATATCATTGTTCAGCGTGTAAAACTGCATCTGTATACCGAATTTCATCAAGAACGGTCTAAATTTATATAATAACGGTTTTTAACGGTCAATTTTAAGTTTCGGTTCGTGTAAGTTGTATATCATTGTTCAGCTTTTAAAACTACACCTGTATACCAAATTTCATCAAGAAAGGTCTAAATTTAGAAAATAACGCTTTTTAACGGTGATAAATAACGGTCATAAAAACTATCGAATGACCCAATGTTATTCACAGTATGTCCTTTTAGACTCATGCCAAGTTTGGTGGCGATCCGAGGACTCCCTTTGCCGCCAACATCAGAAAAGATTGTATTTTTGATCGTTTTTAGGGGGGTACGTGTTGTTAACGGTTTTTAACGGTCATAAATAGCTGTCATAGAAACTGTCCAATGACCCTATGTTACTCGGGAGATGTCCCTCTAGGTTCGATGTACCTGTGCAATGTCACAACGGCTATTTGACGAAAAGCAGAGGAAAAAGATGTCTTTGAAACCGTTATAACAGTTTTTTAACGGTTTTTAACGGTTTTATTTCTTTAAAGATTAGCCCAAAACCATCCTCGGGTCACAACAGACGTACATGCTAAATTTCAAGAAGATCGGATTTTAAACAGTTTCTTTTATAGGGTTTGGTGTTTTTAACGGTTTTTAACTGTTATAAATAACGTTTTTTAACTGCCAAATAACGGTTCTAATTTTAGAGTAGTCCTGTACCT
>CM065745.1:46807588-46820088 GCA_033310375.1 Conus canariensis
TGTGGGTGTTTTGTTTTTGTTTAACAAGCTCCTACTCCGTTGATGTATCGACAAACGCTGTCATTGTCAGCTCTTTTGTTTTCTTGAGTGCAACGGCTGTGGTGAAGTGATATACTTTGAGATGGCGATAGGGGTGGGTGGGGGGTGGTAGTGAGTGGGTGGGTGGGGGGGGGGGTGAAGTGGAGGCTTGCCACACGTCTGCCCGGTCAGTGCCAGGGGATAGCAGCGCGCCTATATAGTGCCACGCCCCTTGTGATCTGGCTCCACCTACGCGTGTCTCCGTTCACCCACCGTGCCCACCTTTGACCCCTCAGCCTAAGGTCACCTAGAATCCAATTTAGGGCCACTTGACCTTTAACCTCAATAGGGGTGTTGTGGTGCCACTTTGACTTTTTTTTTTTTTTTTTGGGGGGGGGGGGGGGGGGGGGCATTCGATCAGTCGTTTTACCACAGACAAAGAAAAATTATTGATAAAAATTTCGGGGTGGGGGTTGGGGGGGGGGGGGGAGGAGAGAGAGAGAGAGAGAGAGAGAGAGAGAGAGAGAGGAGAGAAATGAAAGTACGAAAAGATGGTTTCGCAAGAACAAATCGAGAACAACTTGAAGAGCACAGACAGTTGACCTTTAACCTCAAAAGGGGTCACCATGGCAGAATTTGTGCCACTTTGATTTTTTTTTTTTTTTTTTTTTTGGGGGGGGGGGGGGGGGGGCATTCGATCAGTCGTTTTACCAGAGAAAATGAAAATAAGGAAGGGTTGGGGGGGGGGGGGGGGAGATAAAACGTAAGGAAAGATGGTTTCGCGGAACAAAACGAAAACGACTTGAAGGGCACAGACAGTTTTGTGCGACTGTAAAAGACACAAAGACAGAATTACTGCGCCGACAGACCCAAAAAAAAAAAAAAAACCGAAACAAACAACAACACAAAATTACAAAACCAAAAAAACACACAACGCGTTTCGGCCTATTTGGTCTTCTTCAGGCAAGACAAATAACATTCAAGAATATGAAAACGAAGGACAATCAGGTCACTTATCTTACCGTACTGGGTGCAAAAAATATCACTGTAATGGAACCGAAGCTGAAGGGGAGACAATACGGGGTTAAAACAGTGATGATAATGATAATATTCGAAGAAGTTAAGTGACCGTCTGATCATCCTTCCTTGTCACCGTCTTGAATGTTATTTGTCTTGCCCGAAGGAGACCAAATAGGTCGAAGTGCGGTGTGCTGGTTTGGAATTTTCATTTATTCTTTCGTGTAGCTGCGTAGTAATTCTGTCTTTGCTCCACTTTCTTCTTCTTCTTCTTCTTCTGCGTACGCAGGCTGATATTCCTGCGGACATTCCCTGTATAGAAAGGCATTTATTAATCCCATCTACTCAACAAAGGGAGTGGAGTTTTGCGTGTATGACCGTTTTTCATCCCGCCATTAAGGCAGCCAGTCTCCAGCTTCGGGAAGGTGCATGTTATGTGTAACGTGTCATCCAGACCAACGGCCAAACTGGCCTTCTCTTCCGAAAGTTGGTGATGGGATTTTACGTGTGTGCAAGATGCTATGCGTGCGTTCACACACGGAACCTCGGTTTATAGTCTCATTCGAAGGACTGTATGAGAAATGGAGTCAGAGGTAGAAAGAAACTCGTGGAGAGCGTGGCAGCAGAGAGTCCTCAGAAGAGAAGCCCCCTTCAAGCAAGTGTTTCGGCCTTTATCTCCTGATGCTCTAGGGGGGTTGGGCCACACCCGGTTCATGACTCCGGATGTCCCTCTGCTGCCCCTTTTTTTCCCCATCTTGGGACGAACCATGGCTGGGATTCGAACCCATGTCCCTCTGGACATGCTCATTTTCCACTTAATGACTCGCACTCTAACCACTGAGCCACTGGATATTTGTAGGAAAGTTAAGCCTTATGAAGTTCACTTTTGTTCCTCCTTGACCAGATCCAGCTTGAACACTTCTCTGCCGCTTCTGCCATTGCTTTCAGGGCTCTGGTTTTTTCCCTCCTTGCAACTGAGAGCTGTTTCATGAGGCTGTATGCAGACGTTCCTACAAACCCCCTAGCTCCAGTACCTGCAGTGAGGACTTTGACCTGATAGCCTTCTCTCCTCAGGCTGTTTGCCAGATCAGCATACTTTTCAGTCTTGTAGATTTGAGCTGCCTCCATTCTGAACTAATATGGCACCGTGAGCTCGATCATGATCAGCTGCTTGGTTGACTGAGAGTGGACTACTATGTCTGGTCTCATACCACTCTTGCTGATGATCTCTGGGTGACTCTTCCATTCTAGGAGGTCTGCAGTGCACTCCCAGTCATCTGCCCCGTCCAGCAGACTCTGCCTGCATGTTCCGAGTGGCACTGTTGTTCTTGGCCATGATTTGCTGCCTCCTGACGTGAAGAATGTTGCGGGTGCTTTTGGAGTCCTGATTTTCCCTTTTGTGGTGTTGGTACTAGCCCAGACTACTTGTACAATCTCTTTAAGCACTTGGTTGTGCCTCCAGAACCAATGTTAACTCCGACTGAAAAATCCCCCTGTACCGAAACGGTCTGGCGGAGATTCGAACCCGCAACCCCAGGATCACCAAGATTACGGGTCAGGCGTTCTACCACTGAGCTGTTCCAGCCTCTCTCCACTCTCAATTTCCGCCTGCGGTCTCCCGATCTTGAAACCAAGCTAACTAAAAGTGAATGGACCAGCACATTCTGGACGTCGTTAAACAGCATAGCAAAATGGAAATACACAACCACCGTTGAAAACAACACAGTATCCAAAGGGTTAACAGCGTGTTGGGGCTCTGCCGTTCCAAGACAGCCTGTTCAGGGACATCCCATGCTCTGAAGAAGCCTTCTGACCTCGTGCAAAGAGAGCCTCAGCCAGCCACACATCTCCTGCAGCAAGACTTACCGCCCTTCAAGGTTCTGCGGAAACGGACCAGCGGGTACAGACTCACCTCCCAAGATTGTCCCACACCCTCTAAAGGGGGTGGGGAGGGGGGGGGGTGGAGTCGTCGGGAGACCGCGCTGGCCTGGGCAGGATTTAAAGGCGACGCATTTCAGAGTGGTCCTTAGCGATTCGAGCACGGCGAGCCTTCACCCCAAACGAAGTTCTGATCCCACCAATTAATCAAGGTCGCTGGAATATGCGCCTTGGATCCTACCGTGTCTCTTGCGCCCCTCCAGCGCGTAGCACGTGCAGCCATGCTCCAAGCTAACAGCGCGTGAAAGTAGGTCACTGGTGTGGATGGGGGTTCCAAAGCGTTTGATGCGGTAGAGTAATCGTCCTTGTCTGTGAGGTATTGACAATATTAGCCAAGTTGCAAAGTGAGACGACTGCAGGCGGAAATCTAAACAAATCTTAAATCAATGTTAGCGAACCGCCGAGAGAAACGTGGACAAACGAGTCACAAGACAAAACACGACGCGTTTCGACCTCTTAGGTCTTCTTCAGGCAAGACACAAACAAATAGGACAATGAAAATGAACAAGTTTGTCACTTAGCTTTGATCTCTTCAGCGCAAGGTAGGCGTTGAATGAAAACGAGGCTGTTAGAAAGGAGATCATGTGTGGGTCAAGGTAGTAATGATGATAATGATCTTACTGACAGGAATACTAATAAAGGTCAAAATATTGGGGGGAAAATGAATTAAGACAGGATTACTACTGCTTTTGGTGATAACACGGCAATAGCAGTTGTAGTATGGGAGAAAGGAGAGTGGGTTAGAGGATTCTTAAGCAGCATTAGCCAGTGAGAACTGGAAGGGACGGTGAGCTGCAACATTAAAACTAACGTTTGCTGAAGGCCAGCCGTCAGATGCTCTTCCATGTAAGTCAACCCCACACCCACCCGTCAGATGCTCTTCCACATAAGTAAACCCCACACCCACCCGTCAGATGCTCTTCCATGTAAGTCAACCCCACACCCACCCGTCAGATGCTCCTCCACATGAGTCACCCACACCACCCGTCAGATGCTCTTTCATGTAAGTAAACCCCACATCCACGCGACAGATTCCGCAGATGCCCCCGTCATGGAAAGTTAAACACAATGCAAAAATAAAACCCTTATAGATAGATGGATGGATGGATGGATGGATGGATGGATATTCACAAAGAGAGTAACAGGGGAAATAACAGAAAAAAATGGAAAAAAACAAAAACAAAAAACCCCAAAACTGTGTCGATTCCAACAGACCCTTTTTGGAATAAACCAGCAACAACAACAACAAATCAGGAGAAAATAACGCGTGTCTTTCCATTAAAAACGGTTACCTTTCCTCACTTTATGGGCCAAAAAACAGACACAGAGACTCAACTATTTTGAACTGAAGGGTACGCCGGGGTAACAATCCGGATAAGGCCTGTGTGCATCAGGGGCACGCCCGTTTCCTAGCCGTGTGTTGGCGCTTTCTCTCCCTGGTTGAACTATTGAGCTGAAGTATGGGGCAACGTTGCTTTGAGCGTGCCCTACCAGCGGCGTCTGTTCCACGAAAACGGCGGAGTCACTCTCTCGCTGCACGCGAGCTCTAACGCAGGTTACCTTCCGTGCCGAATTCCGAACGTCGTCTGTACTTTTTTTTTTAATGATTTTTAAAAAAATTCAACTAAGTCTATACAGTACAACACATTAGAAAATAGAATAAATAAAAAAACAAAAACAAAATCCAAACAAACGGTAGATAAAGAAGAAATAAATACACCAAACACAACAACAATACCTTTCTATATTTTTAAGACAGACAGACAGACGCACACAGACACAGACACAGACATAAAACACACACACACACACACACACACATGCGCCCACGCACACACATGGGCCCGTGCCCACACATCATACACACACGTGTACATCCACTACACAAAAAAAAAAAAGAAAATGGTAGGTAGGCACTCAAGGTCTGACCAGCGCGCTCGGCTAATGCGTAGGTCAGACATCCGCTGAGTCGTAGCCACGAGACCCTCTTCTTCAATTGTCTCATCTTTGTTGTTGTTGTTGTTGTTGTTGTTGTTAAGACAGTCGTCTGTACTTCTTGTCGAACAGGGAACTCTTTACTAATTCTGTTCTGCCTCTGCTCCCCCACCCCTACCCCCACCCCCAACGCCTACCCACCCCCGCTTTACACCAAAAACGGTAACGTGCTCTAACTGATAGGAGGACCTGCTGGCATTCTTTCTCTGGTAAATGCGACGATTTAGTAGACATTTTGTCAGCTCATTTTTTTGTTTGTTGAAGACCTGAGGATGCCATCCCATATTGAAGAATTTGGTTTGCATAACGTTCGTTGTTTGCTAGAACGTTGCAATCGATGCAGATATCTGAAGGTGCACTTTCGTCTCACCCTCTGTCTTCTGTGAGTGGGCTTCACATGATGGGTCACGCAGTATCTGACCTTGGCTGCGATTTGACCTCGCCGCCCAACGGGCGGATCACCGATTGTGATAATAACCAACTATCAGTCAAACTAACGGCTAACTAGGTGTCAACCGTTCGGTCCACAACATTCTCTCTCTCTCTCTCTCTCTCTTCTCGTTTTTTTTCTTCTTTTCTTTCTCTTTCATTCTTTCTTACCCCCCCCCCCCCCTTTTCTTTTTCTTCTACACTTTGCTAGTTCTGTTACTCTCACCCAATTTGGAGCTAGGGAGTAACAGACAAGTGGGGTCAAACCCTTGCTCCCACGATGAAAACATTACAGGCCCATAACTCTTGGGAAAAAACACACACAAAAAAAACGCTGCTTGCGACACCAAATCGCCTCGCAGAAATGTCAAGACAGGACACCCAGAAAAGAAACAAGCACACATTCCCCCTCCTCCTCCCCCCCTCCCCGAAAAAAATGTTCCCAGCTTGCCCATAAATTATACCCTGTACACGACACATTTACACGGCAACAACAACCGGAGAGAGGAAGAAATACAAATTAACATTTATTCAAGACAGGCACGGCCTTTTCAATCTTGAATAATAGCCAAGCAAACTCAGGGGCGAACAGTAGAGACAAAACCCAAGCCTGTCAGTATGTTCAGCAGCGTTAACATAGTATGCAGCCTGCTGCGGCTCTGTCCTGATGATGATGATGATGATGATGATGATGATGATGATGATACTGTGATATTAATAATGATCATAACAGAATGTTGGAACCCACGCACACTTACACAAATGGAGATCTAGTCCTTTGATTTGATGTTCATACAATGATTATAACCATGGTAGGTTGACAAATTTTAGTTTATGAATCTCTGTGTGTGTGTGTGTGTGCGTGTGTGTGTGTGTGTGTGTGTGTGTGTGTGTGTGTGTGTGTGTGTGTGTGTGTGTGTGTGTTTGTACGTCTGTGTGCACGCATATGTGTGTGTGTGTGTTGTGTGTGTGTGTGTGTGTGTGTGTGTGTGTGTGTGTGGATAGAAGATGGATTGTGATGTGTAGATAAGTGAAAAAAGGGGTGAGTGTTGATGTTTAATTTTCAGCTTATTAATTTGATTTTATTCTATTGTGTTTTACTCATTTGCAATGTGTCACCACAAAATAATTTTCCTTCATGGACAAAATAAACAACTTGTGAAGCAGTCCCAATCCTGTTCAAAACCTACTGTAGCTGACTAACCTCTGGAAAAAAAACAAACATTATGACGCCAAATATGATGACTGAAATAGTTGAAAATGGTACCAACTTATGCGGATATTTCCAAAACGGACAATCGTACAAATGACGGACATTTAAGGTATTTCGGCCTTGACGTTTGACGAGAAGAAGCTTGCTTTCAAAGGGAAATTACCCATAAAGGGTTTTCAGTATTTAATAGACAACTCAGCATCACTGACATGGCCTTCAATACTGATTGGACTACAAAGAACATGAGCCAACATGCAAACAAGCAAAGACTTTAGATTAAAGAACGAAAGGTGACGCTCATGCACGATACCAAACGGATGAGTGAAATGTTGACAAATATGTCTGAATCAGGTGTTACAAGTTACTGACATAAAAGATGCTTCGAACAATGCTCCCAAGATGGCGGACAGCAGGAGAGTGGTAATATAAAAAGAAGGAACGGAGAATTGATGATAGTTCGGAAGCAGGAGAGGGGAGAGAAGGGGAAGAGTGGGTGAGAGGGGGGAGGCGGGAGGTGGGGTAAAATGTGATGATTTGACGTGATTCGGCATGTTAGACAACATTTAGGATGTTTTCTGATGAAATTGTTGTTTCTCTTTGACAGAAAGAATGCATAATGGGGAGAAGACCTGTTTGAAGGTGAACGAGTGTTGGAAGCTGAGAGAGAGAGAGAGAGAGAGAGAGAGAGAGAGAGAGAGAGAGAGAGAGAGAGAGAGAGAGAGCCGAGGATGAGGGCTAAATTCCAGATTTGCCCAGAGGCGTGGGGTGAAGCATGCAATGCGGAAAGGAAGAGAAAACTTGGGAAACTTGTCCGATTTTGATACTGACTGGATATTCTGTACGCTAGTTCTCCCGAATGCAGATACGTAAAGGTGTGGATATTTTGTCATTTACAAAACCAGGAGTGTGCATCCATGTAGATGATCATGAACGTATTCCAGAATTTGTGTCTGTATCATGAGTGCGTTGTCGGTAAACTGGTTTCACAAGATTTCTCGTTAATATGTAGTGATTGACTGTATCTATTGTATATTACATTCTGATGTTATAAAGTACTGAGTTTATCTTAAGGCGTTAGGGAAGGGTGGTGATGATGGTTGCTATGATGTCTGTATCGGCGTGTTATGTTCTGATGGCTGCTTACAATCGACGTTAAGCAATGGACACAGATTTTTTTTTTTTTTAAAGATACGTAGTGCATTATTTATGTACCTACTGATTTCCGTGGGAAATGTAGTGTTAGGTACGCCTTTTTTTTTACGAATGCCAGCTATAGAAACAATGTAGATATTTGACATTATTTATCAGCGACTTTATTAGCCACAATAGCATGTGACTTATAATGCTCACAACCTGTTGGACAAAGGGCACTCTATATCAAGTCCCATAGTAAACGCTCGTGTAAAAAAAAAAAAAATATGGCGCGAGAAAAACGAGGAAAAAAAAGGAAGATGAGAGAGGGAAAAGTATCGGGAACAGGTGGGAATTGTGAGGAGAAAGTGAAAGATGATTGGAAAATGTATTAAATGAAAGGGGAAACACCAGAGAGAGAAGAGGAAAGTAAGAAGGGGAAGCCAAGTATGAAAGGGAAGGGGGAAACATGAAGTGAAAAGCAACAGTAGGGAAGAAAAGGAAAAAGGACAACAACAAAGAAAAAAAAAAGCACGGGGAAAATAGAAATTGTGGAGAAACTAGGGAACAATACGGGAAATGAAAAAAAGGGAAAGGAAAGGCAGGAAATGGTATGCAAAGTGGGACATGAAAAAGGGGAAAAAAACGGAAAGGCAAGGCAGGAAATAGTATACAAAGTGGGACATGAAATAGGAAAGAAAAAAAAACCGGAAAGGCAAGGCAGGAAATAGTATGCAAAGTGGGACATGAGAACTGGAAAAAAAAAAAAAAAACTGAATGGAAAGGCAGGAAATGGTATGCAAAGTGAGACATGAAAAAGGGGAAAAAACTGAAAGGCAAGGCAGGAAATGGTATGCAAAGTAGGACATGAAAAAAGGGGAAAAAACGGAAAGGCAAGGCAGGAAATAGTATGCAAAGTGGGACATAGGAACTGAAAAAAACCCCGGAAAGGCAAGGCAGGAAATTGTATGCAAAGTGGGACATAGGAACTGGAAAAAAAAAAAAGACGGAATGGAAAGGCAGGAAATTGTTTGCAAAGTGAGACATGGGAAAGGGAAAAACGGAAAGGCAAGGCAGGAAATGGTTTGCAAAGTGGGACATAGGAACTGGAAAAAAAAAGACGGAATGGAAAGGCAGGAAATGGTATGGAAAGTGGGACATGGGAAAGGGAAAAGAAAACGGAAAGGCAAGGCAGGAAATGGTATGCAAAGTGGGACATGAAAAAGGGGAAAAAACGGAAAGGCAAGGCAGGAAATGGTATGCAAAGTGGGACATAGGAACCGGAAAAAAAGATGGAATGGAAAGGCAGGAAATGGTATGCAAAGTGGGACATGAAAAGGGGGGGAAAAACCGGAATGGAAAGGCAGGAAATGGTATGCAAAGTGGGACATGAAAACGAAAAGAAAAACCGGAAAGGACAGGAAGGAAATGGTATGCAAAGTGGGACATAGGAACAGAAAAAAACGGAAAGGCAAGGCAGGAAATTGTATGCAAAGTGGAACATAGGAACTGGAAAAAAAAGACGGAATGGAAAGGCAGGAAATGGTATGCAAAGTGGGACATGTAAAAAGGGAAAAAAAAACGGAAAGGCAAGGCAGGAAATGGTATGCAAAGTGGGACATGGGAAGCAAAATGTGACATGGGAACGGAAAAAAAGAAAAAAACGGAAAAGGAAAGGCAGGAAATGGTATGCAAAGTGGGACATGGGAACGGAAAAAAGAAAAAAACGGAAAGGATAGGAAGGAAATGGTATGCAAAGTGGGACATGGAAACGGGGGAAAAAAACGAAAAAAAAACAAAAAAAACGGGAAACGAAAGGAAAGGCCGGAAATGGTGGGGCAAAGTAGGAAAGGATCTGGGGAAAGAAGACAACGAAGGACAATAGAAAACGGCAGTGCAGAGTATAGGGAAGATGATGACAACGTAGGAGTTGATAGACGAAAGTGCAAAATGGGAGAGGAAATCAGTAAATTAAAGCAGCTGCTATGGTAAAGCGAGAAAAGGTAGAGAAAACTACGCAACGATAGAGGAAAGCAGAATATAAAAGGGGAAAAGTAAAAGATGGGGGGGGGGGGGGGGGGGGGGGGGGGGAGTGAGAAACGGAAGTGGAATAGAGAAAATGGTACAAACAGGAAACGTCAGAAGAAACAAGATGCAAAGCATATAAACGTACTCCCAGTAAGTAGTACTACAAGAAAAAGAAAATAATAATAATAAAAAAAAAATATAAATATATATATATATATATATATATCAGTCACTATAGCACTTTCTCCCCTTTTGGTGGTAGAAATTTTGTATGCAAGAGAAAAGGAAAAAAAAAAAAAAAAGCAGCTGTCCCCGGCGGGGAAATGAACCAGCGTAACAGGCGGGGACACTATCCACTATACTACCGAGGAGCTTTCAAACTTTGATTACACTTAAGTTTGTAAACCGTTATTGCTTAAACTGTACATCACAAAATTATCGTTTATAGCCGTTAGTAACGGCTATTCTGGTCAAATAAAACATCGGGCATCATCCCGTGACCTATAATGAACATATCTACAAATTTTCAGAAAGATCGGTCCAGCAGTTTTGTCTGAGTGAGTGGAACACATTTTGACCACGGACGGACAGACACACATACACACAGACAGACAGACTGACAGACAACATTTCTTCGTTCCCTTTGTAAAGTACTCCCTGTTCTATAAGAACTGGGAGTACAAAAAAAAAAGTGGGATAGGTAACGGAAATACAAGTTATCGTTGAGAATATTAGGATCAGGTCCAGAAACGTAGGGAAAGTTAGAGAAAAATATGGGCAATGAATGCTTGCTGAACGGTTCTGAGGCAGCCTAGGCCATGTACCAAAGACTGTATCGGCTGAAGTTACTCAAACAATAGTCCCCAAATCGCATCACATTTACATTTTGGTCACTTGTGTCGACTCCGGCAAACCATAATACAACACGTCTCTACAGATTTATTTCATCTCACTGAATCATGTCAAATGCATCGCCTAGCCGACCACGAAGGCCCATTCGGGACCGTTTCATCTTGTCTCCACTTACTTGTGACCTCCAAATAGGGTTCCCAGATGGACCATCGCTGAAGACTTCCTGGCTCAGTGGTAGAGCGCCGGAATCGTAATCTTGGGGTTGCGGGTTCGAATCTCCGCCAGGCCGTTTCGGTACAGGGGGATTTTTCCCTGGAGTTAACATTGGTTCGGTCTTCATTTCCCATACAGTCCTTCGAATGAGACTATAAACCGAGGTTCCGTGTGTGAACGCACGCATAACATCTTGCACACATGTAAAATCCCATCACCAACTTTCGGAAGAGAAGGCTAGTTTGGCCGTTGGTATGGATGACATGTTACGCATAGCATGCACCTTCCCCGAAGATGGAGTATGGCTGTTTTAATGGTGGGAGAAAAAACGGTCATACACACAAAACTCCACTCCCTTTGTTAGGTAGATGGGATTAATCCTTGCCTGTCTATACAGAGAGTGTCCGCAGGAATATCAGCCTGCGTACGCTAAAAAAAAAGACTTCCCAGCGGTCTCTCTCTCTTTCTCTCTCTCTCTCTCTCTCCCTCTCGTCTGTTGCAGTTCGGTGCGGCCCTCTTAAGGACTCCGAACGACAAGCCCAGTCTCGTCTCACTTGAGAAAGTCAAGACGCCATGGAATCGTTTGCAGTTCAGAAATTCTGCTGCACAGGTTTCAACAACAACGTCATGTTTTTACTAACATTCGTCGGGGTTTTTACAGTCATTCGTTTCATTTCCGGGAAAGGCTGTTGCAGTGCTGCCTCGTTTTGGCCCAGGATGTGGAAAGAAAGAGAGGTCGCTTGGCTTGACCGACAGTGAGGGGGCTTCATGCAGGATGAGAGTGAGAATGCTGACCGTTTCGTCCACCAATCAGAAGACGTTACTATTTATGGTGAACGGGGAAAAAAAAACCCTCGAGGATGGGCGAACGAAATTAATGATTTCCTGTTTGATCTCTGACGCTGGAGAGAGAGAGAGAGAAGAGAGAGGAGAGAGAGAGAGAAGAGAGAGAGAGACAGACAGCAGACAGACAGACAGACAGAGACAGAGAAGTGTGTGTGTGTGCGTGTGTGTGTGTTGGGGGGGGGGGGTGGGCGTGCGTGTGTGTGTGTGTGTGTGTGTGTGTGTGTGTGTGTGTGTGTGTGTGTGGTGTGACACGTAATTCCCGTTTCAGCGTAGTTCACGTTCTTGCACAAAAAATTGCCTCGTACATGTACGTGGGTAAGTCGAAGTTTCAGCAAACTAGATGTCTGATTCATCTCCCTTCTGTTCAGAACCCACTTTGCCAATGTTGATCTTGTTTGTATGGAAAAAGGGAGTGGATTTCATCACAAAGAAGTGAAATTAGAGACTGGGCTGCGAAATACGTTGTCGTTTTCAAGGCGATGTATTAGGCAAATTTTTGCACAGAATTGTGCAGGGACACGGAGCATGCGCGCAACATGAAGGTGAAGGTCGTTTGTCTGGGCCACATGTCATAAGTGCTTTGCATGCAACTTCCTGTGATGGCAATTCCTTTAATTAAACCGTTTATTTATTTAAAAAAAAAAAAAAAAATAAATATGATGCTTATCGTTTCAAATAAATAAGGAAAAGGTGGCAAAAGATTCTGAGAGGGAGCCGACGTTTGTGTCAGAATTCACAGATGGCAGCAGAGGGAAGTGTTGATGGTGGTTGACTTGAGTCACTGAGCGCGTTCATGGTTTGAAGGGGTGGAGGCGAGGTG
>CM065745.1:46825088-46840088 GCA_033310375.1 Conus canariensis
TGTTCCTTTTTTATTTTATTTCTTCATGGCATGTGATGATGAGTATTCAGTGTCAGTATTCAGCTGCTTTTCAAACATGACGGCAGCTTGTTGTGTATCTAGTTCCCTGAGCGCACAACTTGTCTATGGCCATATGTATGTGTGTGAGAGCATGCATGTGAGTGAATGAACGTGCATGGAAGCATTTTGTTGAGTGTGAATGTTTCTTTGTATTCATTTGTCTTCAGCCATAATACGACACGCTATGCTCAACCTGCGTATCAATCAACATCAAACAAAATGTGCTTCTCTCTTATTTTCAATTTCTGTTTCCCTCAGTCTGGCTGTTCATGTATGTCCCTCTTTCACAGAATCATTTTTGCTTGTCAGTCTGTTTGTTTCTCAGCGAAAATACATTTGCTCTTAACACACACACACACACACACACACACACACACACACACACACACACACACACACATACACACACACATATTCAGAAACAACTTCCTGTGATGGTAGAACTGTTTCTTTTGTTTCTTTCCTTTTTCGTTCTTGCGAATACAGTGACTAAGTTTGGTTACAAGTTACTGGCAGATGATGCCCTGTCCCTTGGTTCCATCATCTTAGCAGGCCTGGGCCTACATGCCATGGGTATGCCTTTGATTAAGAAAATAAAAGTGGAAGAAGCTCACACACTCTGGAATTTGTCATTACATACAATTTTCACCTGTTAACAACTCCATTCTTGGCAATTCCTACTGCTTTCCATCAACTTGGCGCTTATGCAGGCTTAAGGGGTTAGTTTGTTACATAGCAGTGAAGGTTAATGATCCCAAGGTTATGGGGGAAGCAGGCTGTCTTACACTGCAGCTCACAACCAGAACGACAACACATTAAGATGGGCATCGAAATTTAGCTGTTTTTATGTTAGAGGGCCAACTGGATTGCAGCTCGCTATATTTGACTGGAACTCTAGGCTCTGACCAACTGAGCCTACACGGGGTATAGGCTGGAATTTCTGTGATACTTGTGTGGTTCTGCAGTTTCTCAGAACAACAGCTCCCCCCCCCCCCCCCCCCCCCCCCCCCCCCACGTTGGCAAAGTGGGAGAATTTTCCTTGGGTGACATGCCCATCTCTTGTAAGACAGTCAGAATTCCGGCGTCTCTCTTCACCAATCAAAGAACCCTACCATTGTTTGGTGCGAGGAGGCGGGGTCACGATTTATATTGACAAAATCACAGAATTCTGTGGAGAGAAGTTGAAAAGTGACTCATTCATCAGTTGAAAATCATGACTGTGTGTCATTCAATAGCCATGGCCTACAGCCTCAGTTAAAAGGTCATAGTGTCATCTGATCATGAACTTGATTTGGTTCCTACAATTCCAAGATGGAGCTTATAAATTGTGAAAACTGTATATGTAAAAACTGTTTTCAATCACATGGCACTCAGTAAAGAATAAGTGAAGAAAGTGAAGAAGAAGAAGAAGAGGAGGAGGAGGAGAACAAGAAGAAGAAAAAGAAGAAGAAGAAGAAGAAGGAGGAGGAGGAGGAGAACAAGAAGATGAAGACCAAGAAGACCAAGAGGACAGACAGGAATAAGGACGACTGTTGACTGAACGCATCCAAAACCAGCGTACAGTGTGTTGCCCCCTTTATCGATCGCAATCTGTGAGCGGATGCGTGCCAGTGTGGCGCAAAACATGGTCAGTGATCGGTGCTGAGGAGCTGGCATTATCTCCCTTCCTCTGGTGCCGGCTCTCCTGAATCCCAGTTTGATAAACTTACATGTTGGCCGTGCTGCTTGATGAGTTGTTCACATGCGTGTGCAGGAGTGCCTCATACGACTTTGGCTGATTGCCGCAACATGCTCTCTCTCTCTCTCTCTCTCTCTCTCTCCTCTCTCTCTCTCTCTTCGGGCCACATGTTTATACACCAACAGGCTTGCCTTGTCGTTTGAGCTTTTCACTTGAATGTGCAGGAGCGCTTCACACGCAAGCAGCTGATTGCGAATGCATGCTCTCTCTCTCTCTCTCTCTCTGTATGCGGTACATGCTCTCTCTCTCTCTCTCTCTCTCTCTCTGTTTCTCTCTCTCTGTGTCTGTCTGTCTCTGTACATGGTACATGCTCTCTCTCTCTCTCTCTCCGGTCCATAGGTTTATAAACTTACATGTTTACCATACAGCCCGAGTTTTTCACTTGTGCAAACAGAGGTGCTTCACACGCGACTGGCTAACTGCTGGTGCGTGCTTCTTTCTTTAGCGCTCTTCCCCCCCCCCCCCCCCCCCCCCCCCCCCCCCCCCGCCTCTCCCTGTATGTCTCTCTTCAACCACTTGTTTACATGCACGTTTCAAACCAGTTTTGTATTTCCAGGTACATCTATGTCGAACTCTTTTTCTGCAAATATTAATCTGTGTCATTCACTATCCACTCTTAGAAACGACAGCTAAAGCATCTCACAGACTCTGAAGCATAGAACAGACTGTTTTACAAGAAGTTCCTGTAGAACATCAGTCTACAGAGTTTAGCAACCGCTTGCATTGTCGGAAATGCCAAGATGTGGTCTTTGTGCATGGGTAATGTGAATGAAATATATTGATTTATTGTACTTTGTAATGGCCAACACTGCTTCGCGTCAAGTACATTTATTGTGAGCTGTCATAAACATCGTCATCACTAGAATCGTCCGTCAACTTTGTTATCGGCAGCGGCAACAACAGTGTTACCATGTAGACTCTATTGATCTTACTCGGTTGCAAGTGTATGTGTGTTATTGGCGGTGGTGGTGGTGGTGGTGGTGATGGTGGGGGTGGTCTTCTTCTTCTTCTGCTTGTTTTTGTTGTTGTTGCGGCTGCTGCTGCTGTCGTTGGTGTTGATTTCCTGCAAAGGTTTTATTCCCCATTACTGATACACTAACCAACACTCCCAAACACAACACTACCACCACCACCACCACCATCATACCCCACCGCATCTCTCTCTCTCTCTGCTGGGTCTTGGAATCAAGATGGAGGTGGGGGAAGTTGGTTGGTTGTTTGGGCGAAGACTGGGTGTGGGCTGGTGGATGGAGGGGGGTGAGGGAGGGGGGGGGGGCGGGATAGGAGCCGAGGTGGGGAAGGGTGTGATGTGTGTGGAGCTGGATGCATTTCATGTATTGATTGCCGACATTTTGTGTGTGCACTTTTTTCCCCCCCCCCCCCCCCCACCCCCCCCCCCCCCCCCCCCCCCCATCTCGTTTCTTCCTTACTTCTTCACGAATTTTCTGTCTGTCTACTAGTCTAGCTAGCTTTGCCGCGATGGCTGAACGTTAGAAACAGCATTATTTGAACTTACCCTGCTACCTGAATGGAACTCGTTCGTCCGTTCGTTCCTTTTCTTTCGTTCGTTCCATCCGTGTTTGTTGCTTGAAGCTTGCCATGTGGTTATAGATGAGTGCACTTACCGAAAATGCAAGTGCTCTCTCTCTCTCTCTCTCTCTCTCAAACACACACACACACACACACACACACACACGCACACGCACACACACACACATAACATTATTGTACCCCATACGTGTTTGGTTTATATATTTTTGTCCTCTTTATATACATGTAGCCTATGTTGTTGTAAGCGCTTACGGCTTACTTAAGATTAAGTGCTATGAATGTTTATCATAATTATCATCATTATTATTATTATCATCGTTATTATCATTATTATTCTTATTATCATGGCTTTGTAACTCGACTGGTTTAGGCATAGTTAAGAAATTCTGTGATCTAATGCCCAGATTTTGTCTCCCAGTCTTTTAACAGCAACCTAATACAGAAGACCGGAGAATGATGATTCATAAGCACGGTGCTGGTTTTCAGCATGGAAAACTGATAACAATGTTGCCACGCTCCCGGGTTGAAGAGTGTATCTTTTTAGCGAAGTTTTATCTGTAACTGCTGAAAATCAAAGCTCGTCCTTGATTCTTTTTTTCATTTTTTAATTACTGTTATATTTCAGACCAGGAGATAACTTCTTATCCTTCATTTTGGCAGTGTCATTGGTGTGCCGATTCGATTCCTGTTATTTATAGCCCAGCCGACAGCAAGGGACCAAATCAGGGCTGTCACCCTGCTAGAGTCAACTCTCAACATCGATTTTCACACACACACCGGCACACATACGCACACACACACGCACTCATACATGTATGCGCGCGCTCACACACACACACACCACACGCACTCATACATGTATGCACGCACTCACACACACACACACACCAACACACATGCGCCACACACACACACACCAGCACACATGCGCACACACACGCGCATTCACACACACACACACACACACACACACACACCACACATCCTTAACACCAAATGTTTCAATCTACTTAGAGACAATATTTTTCTGCTGTTGTTTTTTTTTTTTATTTAAAAGTGGCCGTGAGCAGGGATGGATCTGGTATAATTGATCACTTCCAATCTCCCTCCTCTCAATCCCCCCAACCTCCTCCCCCCCCCCCCCCCCCCCTCTTTCTCTCTCTCTCTATCCTGCAATCAAGTTCACAAAACTCAGGAATAGGAACTGTCAAGTAACAGCTTTGAACAGGACAGCAACAGCTTTGAACAGGACAGCATATTACTTTCTGAATCTGAGCTAAATGACTGTAAAACTCTCAGTTTGTCTGTAAACAGGTTTCTTCTTCATGTGCGAATAGAGATATATTCGACAATCCTTTTCTTGCTTTTTAAATTTACTCCTCACGCCACCCTACCCCCCTTCTCACACACATCACATGAGGTGAGGTAAGGTAATGTTGCTTATAGCCCAGCCGACCGCAAAGGGCCATATCAGGGCTGTCACCGCGTTGAAGTCATCTCACAAGTCATTCATTCACACAACTCTTTAAAGTACATCTTCTAAAAACCACACACACACACATTATATATTATCAACCCAATTTGAGGTGTAGAGAATAAAAGTACACACCCACCCACACCCACACACATACACAAACTCTCTCTCTCTCTCTCTCTCTCCCTCTCTCTCTCTCTGATTATGGCTCTTCAATATCTTTGCCTTTCACTCTCTTGTCGTTTGTCTCTCTATCCGAAAATGATCAAGGATGACCAAACCCCATGACTTATGATGAGCCATTGAGCAAAAAAAAAAAAAAAAATCATATCAATACCACAGAAAGAGATTGAAATAAAACATGGTACAGTAAAATAAAATAAAAAGAAAATAAAACATAATACAAAAACTAAAACAAGAGAAAATTAAAAACATGATACAAAGAAATGAAACAAGAAAACAATAAACCCTGTACAATAGAGAAAATAAGATACTATAAAGTATGATATATACTATAAAGTATGATAAAATAAAGCATGAAAGAAAAAGTAAAATAGATCAAATAAAACATGATACACTAAGATGAAATGAGAGAAAACAGAACATAATACAATATAGTCTCCGCCTGCAGCGGCAGGCAGAGAAAGAGCTGGTCAGAGAATGTGCCAGAGTGGACAAACTTCAGGCTGCGAGAAGCAGAGGACAGGTCGCGATGAAGAAGATCAACGGAGTCATCCCTCATGTGCCCGCAGGAATGAGATGAGGTGAGATGACAGTACAGCAGAATAACAGAAAATAAAACAGGACACAAAAAAGGAAAACAAAATAAAACATCACACACACATCAACACAACACACACACACACACACACACACACACACACACACAAATTGATACAATAAAGTGAAATATGATCAAATAAAAAATGACACAATAAAGTCAAATAAAACACCATACAACTCAATGGAATTAAATAAAATGGAATAATAAGCATAATAAAACAGGATCAAAGTAGAATAGAATAACATGAAACCGGTAAACATCAGCTTCCCAACATTGTTTAACTCTCATTTTCCGTACCTTCTCCACCAACCCTTGCAGAGCCAGAGCCAGGATCATCATGTCGCAGCCTCAGTGCCGAAGGTCAAAGGTTCTCGTTTCATTTTGAATGACGGCCGACCAGGATGAATTATACCAAACTGGCGCCCTCTGGAGAGGGAGCTCACTCACACTGGCTCCATGACAGCGATCACTGTGACAAGCCAGGGGTTCTGTAGGTGAAAGTCCTGTGTATGTTCCACCAGAGAAGGTACCACCAAACACCACCGAAGTGACTCTGCAGCAGTGCAGTGTCTCCTCTGGTGGGCTGCCTCATGACAACTCGACACTGACTGCTCCCTGTGGATTGCTGGTGCCAGGTCTACAGCAGGACAAGCTAGGATGTGGCTGTGATTGAGGAGTTGGAATAAGCAGCATGGGGGGTAAACCCACCGCACTGGTACTGATGGTGAGAGAACATCCAAAAAAAAAAAAATGTGCAGAACTGTTTAGTCTGAAAATACATAACGGGTCTCTCTCAACTTCTTTTCATGATAAATCTCAAAATTACCCAAGCCAAAGAGATTCAGGACACTTTCATCGCTTGTCAGAAATTTATCCACAACACTCTGTACCAGACATCCATAGATTGGATGAACCGAGATTGTCGACTTCTTGTTTTACCATCAAAGACCACAGCAGTCGTCTCAACAGCTTTGGGCAGAAATGGTGGAAAATATATGACTGTGCTAGGACTAGAACGCTCACCCATTCTGACACAAAACCTCTGATGCTAACCATCGCACCAAGATGGTGGCTGCTTTATCTTTAAACAAATAAATGAAAACAGACCACATAAAATAGCACAATCGTCTAAGAAAAAAAAAAAAAGAAAGACGAGAAAGAATGTCTGTCTTTTCATACTCTTTCCATTAAAATCTCTCCTGGTTCTCTTCCTCACATTTAAAAGCACACTCACCCTCCCATGGTTTCTGTTTTATTTCTGATACTTCAAACGGAAACATTCACTCAAGCATTTCTTTTTCTAAGAAAAGACAACAACAAAAAAGAAAACAAACGGAAACATTCACTCAAGCATTTCTTTTTCTAAGAAAAGACAACAACAAAAAAGACAAACAAACGAACAAAACAAAACAAAAAAAAACCCTATCCAGCCATCATCATCCCATGTTCTTCCGATTGCCCCAGCCTCTCCTGTGATCTGCACACAACCCAAATCAATCCATCCGTAAATCAATCCATCCGTTAATCAATCCATCTGTTAATCAATCCATCCGTAAATCAATCCATCCGTAAATCAATCCATCCGTTAATCAATCCATCCGTTAATCAATCCATGGCACAACTGGACAAAAAAACAAACGGAGAAAAGAAACGGGAGAGGGTGGGTGATGGGACAAAGTAGCTGGAGGAGGTCAGAAAGAGGAGGTGTGGTGAGGGGGGGGAGGAGGAGGAGGAGGAGGAGGAGGCGGGGTAAGGGCGGGATAAAAAAAAAAACGGTCATACACACAAAACTCCACTCCCTATACAGAGGGTGTCCGCAGGAGTATTTGCCTGTGTACGCAGAAGGAGAGGCCAGCAAGCGAAATCCAGCACTCCTCAGCCGTCACTGTAGCACTGACCACAGCCCGAGTCACATCACACCGCAGCAATCCACGCGGCAGACGTGTGTGTGTTTGAGAAAGCAGCTCATTTGTAAACAAGAAAGAAAATTCCTTGCAGGTATTGTGGTTGTGGCAAGAAAAAGAAACACCCGAAGGTGCGGTGGGTAGGACCCAGAGAGGTACTGTCCTCAACCGCCGAACCAACCAGCTGGCAGCAATCCTGCGCCACCCTTGAAAGCCTGCGCTGTGTTCACAAAGGGTGCAGGCACGCACAGGGCATTCCATGAGGTTGTGGCAAAAAGTCACAAAGGGTGCAGGCATGCACAGGGCGTTCCATGTGGTTGTGGCAAAAAGCAACAACACGCCTGCGTCATGTAGAAGGTGAAGCTGATGTAGATCTACGAATTCAAAGGAGAAAACAATTTGAAACCATGTTTACCTAATGGATGCCATGTGGAATTCAAGGGTCACAATCTTTGGCCAGTTTGGGTCTGGCGGCATGGGAGCTAGTTCCCTTACTCTCCCGAATTCTTATGTGAAGAATGGTTACTGGTTTAAAGGTGTCTGTTCAAGCCAGGTAGGATCAAGCAATTGTTTGGACAGATAAATATGAAATATATTTTATTTCCTTTTTCCACTTGGAAAAGGCTTAGCAGAACACGTTTTTCATTCTCGTGCCTGTCCTTTTCTCTCACACATAAAATTTTTCCATCATTTGAGATTAAAAAAAACAAAAACAAGGGCACACTGTGTACATGTGTCGGTGTATGTGTGTGTGTGTGAGTGTGTCCATGTGTATGTGTATGTGTGTGTGTGTGATTTTTACTTGCTGTTGTTGTACATGCATGTACAAAACAAAAAAAAATGCGACCAACACACTTTTCCACACAAACAGTGTATTCATATTAAAAGTAGGTGCATTTTCATCGCTGGGGGGGGGGGGGGGGGGGGGGTGTTATTGAACAATGGCTGGTGATGAAGAATGTCCTAAAACTGGCAAAGCTGAAGTTGATCTAACTTAACAGTGAGCATAGGTTTCCAAACAAGTTTTTCATACCTGGTTCACTGCCATACTTTGGGAGAACTTTCTACTCTCTCACGTGTTTCTTTTTCTCTCTTCCCCCCCCCCCCCCCCCACCACCACCCCCACCCCCCCATACTTTCAGGGTATGTAGCCCCGCTGTTCTCTGGTCATTCTGGATTGTCCATCAAAGGGGCAGACCGAACCAAACAAGATTATACACTCACAAGTACATGAGAACTGCCAAGCACTGAAACTAACAACATCGAGACAACATTTTGCTTACATTCTACACATGGAATAACTGTTCAAGAACTTTGTGTCTACATTTTCTTTCCATGCATTGTTGTTTGTTCCCACATTTGGTGCATCTTTGCTAAACGTGTACAGAGTTTGCTGAAATCACACAGTGAAAACAGGTCTGTATGTAAGTGTCTTGTGTGTGTGCGTGTGTGTCTATCCACCTACACGCATGCATGCATACACCCAGACGTGTCGCGCCTCCTGACGTGAAAACCTTACCGTCCTTGTACTCGTCCATGTCACGGGCTCGCTGCAGCAGTTCGGGATCATCCTCCTCCACCCTCTTCTCCTTCTCCGCAGTCTCCTCCTCCTCTTCACATTTGGCTCGTTCGGGATTTTGCGCCCTGCCCTGCAGCGACTGGCTGTGACAGAAAGATGAATCGCTTGACTATGAGGGGAGGTAACCACAAGGTCACGTTGACCTTGACCTCTGACACTCACCCCTGAGGATACTGTCAAAAAAAGGATGGTGAGGGTTGGGGAGCTTCACTCTGTCTACCATTACACCATCGCCAAAAGAAACACATGTTAAGATGGCCGCTGAAAATGCCAGCTGTGAAGCTGGGTGGCTGGAGGATCGAACTCGTGGAGTCTGAATGTGAACTCTATGCACTATCCACAGAGCAAGTCAGACACCCTTATGGATAGAAGCAGTGCTGCGCAATTACACACGCACACTATAGCAGTTCTATGGATTTCAAGACACACGCTCCTCTCCTCTCTCTCTGTTTCTCTCTCTCTGTCTTTCTCCCTCTGTCTGTCTGTCTCTGTCTCTCTCTCTCCCTGTCTCTCTCTCTCTCTCCCTCCATCCTGTTCTCTTTCACCATCTGACCCTCCCTACCTGGCAGGCCCTCCATGGGGGATGGAGAAGGTGCCGTCCTGCACCTTCTGCTGGTAGAACTCCTCAATGGACATGGTGGGGATCCCGGGGTACCCCAGCCCAAACACCTGCTTCTGCACAGCGTCTTTGGTCAGGATGAACGGCCGGAACGACTGCAAACAGAATTGGAACCAGTCAAATCCTTCAGACTTCAAATCAATCCAGCTCTAAACCTGTGCTTCCTGGTGTCAAATCTCTCCACTCCCCCCCCCCCCCCCCCCCCCCACCCCCCCCTCTTAAAAAAAAAAAAATGAATAGTGTAGTCTTAACATCATGCCGACACCGTAATAGAAAAAAAAAAAAAAACGGAAAAGAAATTACTTCATGCTAAAAATCAAATAAACAAACCAGAAAATACACACCCTGAGAAGAAGAAGAGAAGGAGAAATTCACGTCCTAAAAAGTTAAAGCTGAAAGGCCATTGAATCATCACTCCCATGCATTTTTTTTTTTTTTTTTTTTTGCTGTCCCAACGCCTGCGCCACCTCAGAGGCAGTGCACCCACGCCGCTCATTCCAACACCCCGTCCACAGCCACAGCCCGGTCGGCCCCGCCTCAGCCCCAGCACCGGCAATCCACAGGGAGCGGTCAATGTCAAATTGTCAAGAGGCAACCCACCAGAAGAGACACTGCACTGCTGCCGAGTCACCTCGGTGGTGTTCAGTGGCGCCTGTTCTGATCTAACATACGCAGGACACCACCTACTAAGCCCCCTACTGACAACAATAATTGCTTAGTCGCGGAGCCAGTGTGAGTGAGCTCTCCCTCCGGAGGGCGCCACCATGTCCGTCCAACGACAGCACCCATGGACTCGCCGATACCGGTGACCCCGACGGAACCAAACAAAGACCACAGATGCGGAGAGGACATCGAAATTGAGGTCACCATGAGAGCAGGGCATGAAGGGCCACAGAATTTGAGACATTTTTTTTTATGCTGATCGATGAGAATGAGGATGATTAAGATGATGCTACAGATTTCCATTTCTGTCTGAGACTACAAGACAGGGCTGTTATCTATGCTTCCTTTCATAATATATCCCGGCGTCAACCAGGCCCGAGAGATACAGGCACCTGCAGTGTTGGTCAGGAAATTTGAGCAACACTCTCAGAAACGCATCCATTAAGTGGATGAAACTTGACTGTGTGGTCCCAGTCTTCCCAACTGAGTCCGCAGCAAACTCAACTCTGGGTAGGAGCCGGTTGGGACAGAAAAACCCTCCCATGCAATTTTCGTATTATACTGTACTGTACTGTACTGTATTGTAATTTTCATAACTTCATTGTCACAACAGATTTTTCTGTACAAACTACAGTATTGTTCATCATAAGAATACCATCTCTGCATCAACTGTTTCTGCTTGTCTATCAAAGGTGAATTTTCCCACAGATTCTCATATTATATTACATGCATTTAGACAACCATACACATCCAGTCTCGCTTTATTGTCTGACCATTACAGGCGTCTACCGCGTCAACAAATCAATTAATCATGGACAGGAGGACTGCCTCTTATCACTGCACAAAATGACTGACAAACAAGGAGAGAGAAGAGCCTCAAACCCGCATGCGGCGAAATTCAGTGTAGGATTAGAAGTGGCTACACCTGTAAAAAAAAAATCTCACCAATGGTGGACCTTGGAGCTGCAGCCAAGGAGCAGAGAGAGGGAGAGGAAAGGGGGGAGTGAGGAGGGCAAAACTATCCATTCTAAACCCGTTTTCCCACTATCCTTTTGACTTTCCACTTTTTGTACTCCCAGTTCTTATAGAACAGGGAGTACTTTACAATGGGAACGAAGAAATGCTGTCTGTGTGTCTTTCTGTCTGTCTCTCTGTCTGTCCGTGGTCAAAATGTGTTCCACTCGCTCCAGACAAAAATTCTGGGCCGATCTTTCTGAAAATTTGCAGGTATGTTCATTATGGGTCACCGATGATGCCCGATGTTTTATTTTGCTAGGATAAACTGGGGGTATGTTTATATGCTTTGCATCTTGTTTTTTTTTTCTTTCAAGCAACCAACAAACACTCATCAGACATTCTAAATGTACCTTTCAAATCTCTTTTCACTGGATTGGGTTGAGAATGTAGTTGTTCCAGAATAAGCCTTCATAAAGATACTGATGTTCTTTTGGGGTTTAATGTTTTGTTTCCATGACTGAAACGCTGACTGCTTTTCAAGATAGAAATCTGCGAGCAAAAAACTAAAATCTAAACATCATGACAATCAGCGTCAACAGTCCAGATATTCCCTTAGCAAGACATAACATCTTTTACTTTGATGTTAGATGTAGTAGTTCACGAACCTCAAGGACACAATGTTCTTGTTATCGTTATGTCTCACTGATGAACATGTGGACTGTTTCAAATTAAACCAAACTTGCAACAAAATCTAACGAAATCAGCCACCAGTATCCCTAGCAATTTTGTGTGTGACACCGCACTGTTTCATGTCACAAACATGGAATACAAATAACCAACTGCAGATGTCGGCATGTCCTCTCATGAAGTATGATGTGTTGTGCCTTTTCCATCAGTTTATATTTACAGCTCAGAGATGGATCTCTTACCAACACCGTAGGCATCTGCATTTGGGCACACCACCTGTCTACCCATTACATATTTTGGATTCTGGATTTATTGTGTGTGTGTGTGTGTGTGTGTGCATGCATGCGTGCATGCATGCGTGTGTGTGCGTGCGTGTGCGTGCATGCGTGTGTATGTGTGTGTGTGTATGAGTGTGTGTGTGTGTGTGTGTGTGTGTGGTGTGTGCGTGCGTGCGTGCATGTGTATGTGTATGTGTGTGTGTGTGGTGTGTGTGTGTGTGTGTGTGTCTGTGTGTGCGTGCGCGCGCATGCGTGTGTATGTGTTTGAGTATATGTATGTGAAAGCATGCGCATGCCTTATACATATACATGTATATTCTGGCTTATAATTAGTTCCCCCTGATCATCTAATCACTTTCATTGACAGAGGATCAGCCCAGACCTTGGTGGTGTTGGCGGCTGACGTCTTGCCAGCTCTGTCCCCAGCGCTGTTGTTGGACTCCCCGTTCCCCTGCTTCTTCATCCTGGCCATGTGCTGAAGAATCTGCACTTCACCTGTATATCACACACACACACACACACATAACACACACACATAAACACACAGACAACACACACAGACACACACACACACACACACACACACACAGACATACACACACACACAAACATACACACACACACAAACACACACACACACACACACACACATCACACACACACACACACACACACACATACACACACACACACACACACGCACACACACATGCATGCACACACACACATGAACACACCCACACAAACACACCACACAGCCAAATGTAGAGTGCTAGACAGAGAATATTCAAGGCTTTCTTTTTTTTCACTCTTTAACTTCAACACCAAGTGCTGAAGATTAAGGTGCCTTGCAGACGGACTGTGACGTACCAAAGTCACTGCAGAACACAGCATTTTTCAACGCCATGTAAGGGGAAAACAAGCGCAGGCCAACAATCCCTCTGTCATCACAGTAATGACTTGGCAAAGATTTGGACTTAAGGGTGGGGGGGGGGGGGGGGGGGGGGGGGTTGAAGATGAAGAAAATGGGAACATAAAATTAAGAAAATATGTTACAGATATGAAAACTCTTCACTAGTTGCATGAGGGAACCATCACAATCCCTGTCAAAGGCAGATCTATTTGTATTGCCTGCTCCTAGGCCTTTCGGCCGCTGGATCAGACTCATCAGGGAGACACGGCTGGTTGTGTCTGTGCTCCTGGCGTCAAATAGAGACACACCACAGTCCATGATACTGTGGTGTTCTCACCACCAAGGGTTAAAAAAAAACTCCAACAGCACCCTAAAAGCAGCCAGCGAAGGGTAGTAAATGAAACAAAACGAAAGTGTGGGGCGGAAAAAAGTTGCTGAAAAACTAAAGACATTATGCAAACAGTATAAAATGTAGGGGACAATCTTTGAGCTACACTATAGATCTGCCTTCGAGAGGGATTGTGATGGTTCCCTCATGCAGCCAGTGAAGAATTTTCATATTTATAATATATTTTCTTAATTTCATGTTCCCATTTTCTTCGTCTTTAAATCCCCCCCCCCCCCCCCCCCCCCCCCCCTTCCCAAGTCCAAATCTTTGCTAAGTCATTACTGTTACGACAGAGGGGTTGTTGGCCTGCGCTTGTTTTCCCCCACTATTAGATTGTTCGTCTTTCTATTTGTCTGACTTTATTCAAGTTTAAAACGCTGTGCCAGTCTTGAATAATAGTAACTTTGTGTTAGGTTTTCTTATGGGAGCAAGAGTTACCCTACTTGTTTATTGTTTACTGTTCCCTGCCTCACTTCAGTTTCAATGCCATACAAGGACTTCCATCCAAGGGAAGCTACAGAAGCCACTGGATTGATCCATTAGTTATATGCAGTTCTTTCCCTTTGGCTAAAAAATTCAGTTTTCTCTCTGCTTGTATAATGTCGGGCAGATCATGTATCAGCCTTTACCCAAACACGATGGCAGATCCAAGGCAAATTGTTATTTGGTCAGACCATCAAACCTGTAATAAGTAAAGTTTCAAGCACTGAAAGAAACATTACTTTGACCAAAATATTGTCTAATTCTTCCCAGTGCTTTTGTCAATATTCTCAGGAAACCATCTGACTTCACTGTCATATTTAAACCATTCCAGAAATGTACCAGAAGCACTTGCACACAAAAATCTGTTTGGGTACTTCAAATTGAACTTGATAAACTTTTACAACAAGTATAGATTATACGTCTTGGTTCTTTTGAGTAAGTCTCTTGCATGTTTAATATGTGGCCTAAATGTTAAATCAAGAGACAATGTCAAGTCTGTTTTTGTTTTTTGTTACACTGATACTGAATCAATTCAACTCAATCTATTCTGCCTTTTCTCTTCTTTGACCTACGATATCTTTTGGTAGTTGGTACAGATTTGGAGAAAAATCAGTGTTTGTGATAGACACATGATTTTCATTCAAAATAGTGCCCAGTTTTTATAAACTTTCACGACCATGAGAACTTGACTTAATCTCCAGCCTCAATATATTTTGATGACCACTTAGCAGTCACACTAAAATCAACCAGCTGCATAAAATCTTACCTTCATTTCAGAGCAAGAGCTCTCGTCTTCAATCAATATTGGAGGATTCACAAATCATGATGCTACTATAGGCACAATGTGATTTCAAAAGCATCTCCGAACAGCTGAAAAATAGATCTAGTGATCAGTTTTCCAATCTATTCTGGAGAGTGGCTC
>CM065745.1:46842588-46892588 GCA_033310375.1 Conus canariensis
ACATTCATCATGTAAATCCATGCCCCTGTGCACACAGTCAAAATACATTCATCAAGTAAATCCATGCCCCTGTGCACACAGTGAAAATACATTCATCATGTAAATCCATGCCCTGTACACACAGTCAAAATACATTCATCAAGTAAATCCATGCCCCTGTGCACACAGTCAAAATACATTCATCATGTAAATCCATGCCCCTGTACACACAGTCAAAATACATTCATCATGTAAATCCATGCCCCTGTACACACTGTCAAAATACATTCATCATGTAAATCCATGCCCTTGTACACACAGTCAAAATACATTCATCATGTAAATCCATGCCCCCGTGCACACAGTCAAAATACATTCATCATATAAAAAGATTCCCTTTTTTTCTTCCCCCTCCAAAAACAAACCAAACAAAAAAGAATGTAAAACTGTTTTCCATTGTGGTGTAATACAGCAGTATTATCTTTTTTCTTGTATTATTTTTTTTAAAAACATTATTGCCTTCACAGTCTTGTATATCATTTGTTCTATATCACACTGTATTGTATTCTATTGCATCTGGCACTGTATAGTATCCAATTGCGTGGTGTTGTATGATATCCTCATCGCAACATTTTTTTCAGCATGAAATTTTGGATGCTCTCTCTCTCTTCAAGAATGTTGGCTGCAGAGTCCATTCCTTTCAACCTTCTGGGGTCAAAGTTCAGTAACTAGGTGGACAAAGAAGGTGGGACGGGCTAAGGAATGGGGCAGTTTGGCTTTTGACTGAAGGCCTTTCTGGCCCCCGTAGACTGCTGATACTGAGGCCGACAGGTTGAGCTAAGGAGGAGCTGTCTATGGGGGAGATGAAGCAAGTGGTGTGGTACTGGAGCCACTGGGAGGCCATCCAAGATGAGGCACCAAAAAAGAAACAAGAGAGAAGAACATTTCTAAGGGCCATAACTCCCAGTCAACGTACCCGGCGGGACGAGGCGCAGAGGGAGCGACCTGCACACCAAAAAAGAAACAAGAGAGAATAACATTTCTAAGGGCCATAACTCCCAGTCAACGTACCCGGCGGGACGAGACGCAGAGGGTGCGACCTGTGCAGAGTCTGTCTCTTCCCCGTCTTCTTCCACATCCAGCGGTATGTGGATGGAGGTGACTTTGTACGACTTGCACATCCGTAGAAAGTCTTTGAAGTGATTCTGGGGTCACAAAAAAAGGCAAGTTAAAAGACTTGTTTCATTATCTCTATTTATCATTAAAAAAAAGGGAGAGAGAGAGAGGGAGAGCATTATTTCAAATCTAAAAAAAAAGTTGCAAAATAAAAATAAAGCAAAGAACAACAAAATTCTATACTCCCCCCCTCCCCCTCCCCAAAAATCTTTTGTTCTTCTGTGTTAAGCATGAAACAAAGCATCAACCATGCAGTATTTCACTTCCGATAAGTTAAGACATACACTCATTCACTGATGGCTTGAATAACAAAACTCCCCTTGAAACTGAAAATTATAGCATTTAAAGGGAAACCACTCCACAATAAAAAGAAGTAAAGACCATAATCTTTTTTTTTTTTTTTTTTACTACACTTGCAACTGAAACAAGTTCATAGAGCAAAAAGCAATGCTGGAAATTTACATAAAGCTCGTTCATACTGTTGGTTGCAGTCAAACAGACTGCTTTATTTATTCCAGGGGCCGGAGGGGGGTGGGGGGGGGGGGGCATAATTCCCATAATTTTGAATTTTTTTTCTGTAAAAATTACAAAATAGTAAGGGTAAACAGGTCTGCAAATGGCACAGCTTGTGGACATGGTTTGTGCAGGTACTTCCAGAGTTGAGGCTAACCTACTGAATACATCATCTTGATCAGGCTTTTTGAGAGATACCGATTCTACAAAGAACTCAACACAATTTGATGACGACAGACTGAAGACTTCCTGTGGACCAGCACAAAGACAGTCAGACAAGACCAACAGCACTACTCTGCACTGCCGTACTTCATCTGCTGGGTGATTCAAAGCTGCTTTTCATCAATTCTGACTTCCTCTCCATGCCGTAGCCTGTGACAGGAGCATCTCAAAGACCCTCAGTGTCTTTCAACTTCATGGAGACTGTAGTCAGTATGGATATGGTGGTGATCTCAGAACAAGGATGCTCACGGACCAATCAGTAATACCTGGCAGCAGTGGGATTAGTCAGTCACGTCCTGTACTACTGGATCAGGAAAGGTTGCACTGGAACACCACCATAACTCTGCAGCAGTGCTGGAACACCACCATAACTCTGCAGCAGTGCTGGAACACCATCATAACTCTGCAGCAGTGCTGGAACACCATCATAACTCTGCAGCAGTGCTGGAACACCATCATAACTCTGCAGCAGTGCTGGAACACCATCATAACTCTGCAGCAGTGCTGGAACACCATCATAACTCTGCAGCAGTGCTGAACACCATCATACTCTGCAGCAGTGCTGGAACACACACATAACTCTGCAGCATGCTGAAACATCATCATAACTCTGCAGCAGTGCTGGAACACCACCATAACTCTGCAGCACTGCTGAAACACCATCATAACTCTGCAGCAGTGCTGGAACACCACTATAACTCTGCAGCACTGCTGAAACACCATCATAACTCTGCAGCAGTGCTGGAACACCACATAACTCTGCAGCAGTCTGAAACACCACATAACTCGCAGCAGTGCTGGAACACCATCATAACTCTGCAGCAGTCTGGAACACCACCATAACTCCCGCAGCAGTGCTGGAACACCATCATAACTCTGCAGCACTGCTGAACACCACCATAACTCTGCAGCAGTGCTGGAACACCATCATAACTCTGCAGCATCTGGAAACACCACCATAACTCTGCAGCAGTGCTGGAACACCATCATAACTCTGCAGCAGTACTGGAACACCATCATAACTCTGCAGCAGTGCTGGAACACCATCATAACTCTGCAGCAGTGCTGGACAATCTTAATGGTTGCAGCGTGGTGGACATGCAGTTCTTCAAAGCACGCAGGGCTGTGGTATGATCACAGGATGACTGAGATGTCGTTCCGCCTGAAGGGCTGGGGTGCAGAATATCACGTGGAGTGAGGAGAGCGGTGGAGAGGAGGAGGTGGAGAGGGGGGATGCGTGGAGGACAGGACGGGGGCACGGAAAAGGGAGACAGCAAAAAAAAAAAAAAAAAAAAAGAAGAAAGAAAAGTAAATTCACCTTTGCCTTCAGCACTGTGTCTAGACGACTGGCGTGTGTGTTCAGGGCGTGGAAGTAACCCAGCAGTGCTGGCAACAGCATGTATCTGTCAACACACACACACACACACACACACACACACACACACACACACACACACACACACATGTACCTGTGAAACAGTTTACTCCCAGATTCAGACAAAGGTGCTAGTAGCATATATTGGCATACACGGCACATAGAAACTACACACACACACACACACACACACACACACACACACACACACACACATACACACACACACATACACACACACATGCACACACACACACACACACATGCACACATGCATGCGCACACACGCACGCACCACACACACACACACACACACACACACACACACACACACACACACACACACACACATACACACACACACACACACACAGTTAGAGACGTGGAAACTACGTTTTATCAAAGTAAACATAACAATATCTACAACCCCAAACGCTAATATCAGTTAGCTTAAACAACAACACAGACAATCACATCACAATCATCGACAGGTCATTCAAGGTCCAGCATGCTGCACCAAATGGTCAGCACACACAAACCATTCACTACAATAACCTAAACCTCTTCTGAACTCCCAGCCATGTCCGGCATACAGGGTAAAGTCTGCAGCCCCTGCAAAGTCCCCACAAGTTTCTCCTGGAGCTCAGCTGGTCAGGGCCATCAGACCAACGTGGCCCAGGTCTGGAGTTCAGCTGGACAGGGCCATCAGACCAACGTGGCCCAGGTCTGGAGTTCAGCTGGACAGGGCCATCAGACCAAAGTGGCCCAGGTCTGGAGTTCAGCTGGTCAGGGCCATCAGACCAAAGTGGCCCAGGCCTGGAGTTCAGCTGGACAGGGCCATCAGACCAAGGTGGCCCAAGTGAGGAGTTCAGCTGGTCAGGGCCATCAGACCAAAGTGGCCCAGGCCTGGAGTTCAGCTGGACAGGGCCATCAGACCAAGGTGGCCCAAGTGAGGAGTTCAGCTGGACAGGGCCATCAGACCAAAGTGGCCCAGGCCTGGAGTTCAGCTGGACAGGGCCATCAGACCAAAGTGGCCCAGGTCTGGACAATGTGTGCAAGTCCCTGAGGGCCACTGCGACACAGACATTCGTCCCTGCAGAAGGGGGCCGGAATAGCTCAGTTGGTAGAGCACCGGACTTGTGATCCTAGGGTTGCGGGTTCGAATCTCGGCACAGCAAGATTTTTCCCTTGGAGTTAACATTGGTTCTGACTCCATTCCCCAGGTTCTGACTCCATTCCCCATGCAGTCCTTCGAATGAGACTATAAACTGAGGTTCTGTGTGTGAACGCACGTACAACATCTTGCACACACGTAAAATCCCATCACCAACTTTCGGAAGAGAAGGCCAGTTTGGCTGTTGCCAAGTGTTGGTATGGATGACACGTTACACATAGCATGCACCTTCCCCGAAGATGGAGTATGGCTGCCTTAATGGTGGGATAAAAAAACGGTCATAGACACAAAACTCCACTGCCTGTCTATACAGGGAGTGTCCGCAGGAGTATTAGCCGGCATACGCAGAAAGAAAGAAAAAGAAAGAATCCCTACGGAAGATCTCAATTCCCTTCAGAAGGGAGAGAAGCTGAAAAAGTCCTAAACAAATTCTAAATATGACTTATAAAGCTCTGCCGAAAAACGTAGACAAACGAATCACGAGACAAAACATGATGCGTTTCAAACTCTTAGGGGCGTGGAAGTAAGTTTAAGTAAGTAAGCCTTCCTCAGCTCTCCCTGTCAACAAGGTCACGTCAAAGGTCACTGACAGTTCACTGTTCACTGAGTAAGTAAGTTTAGTTCAGGCAAGACACACAACACTCAGGACTACGAAAATGAACAAGCATTAATAATAATAATAAATCGAGCTTATATAGCGCTCTTCGATGAGAGAAGAAGACTCATCCTCAGAGCGCTTCACAGTACAGGAAAAATAAAAGTTTCCATAAACATTGCACAATACTGAGAAAAAGGCATCAAAACAATAGGTCACAAAGCAAGCACTAAAACAGATGAACAAGCCACATCCCCCCACTCTATCCTCCCCCACCTCCCCCCCACACCGCCACCCCACACACATGACATTATATGAACAACGCTCGACAAGAATTTGGAAATAGAAGAAAAGAACCAGCCCCCATCCCCCTCCCTCCCCCCCCCCCTACCCTCCCCCCCCCCCCCTCCCCCACCTCCAATTTCGTGAACACTGCACGGGATACAATATAAAACATGCAGAAGGGAGCACCCACACCCACAGACAGACAGACAGACAGACAGACACACACACACACACACACACACACACACACACAAAGGGCAAACTCAACACGAAGCAACAAAAACCCACGAGCGTAAACGCACACACACGAACGCGCACACGCAAAAGTACACAAGCACTCAGGCACGGAAGCGCGCGTGCACATACATTCACATGCATTCACATATCTTCATCTAATTTGGTGCAAGATGGGCGTTGAATATTGTTTTTTAAATCAACGCCCGTGTTGCGCCAAATTGGATGATGATAAGTGATTGCTCATCCATTTTCGTTGTCCTCAGTGTTGTGTCTTGCCTGAAGAAGCCCTAAGAGGTCGAAACATGTCATGTTTTGTCTTGTGATTCCTTTGTCTATGTTTTTTGGTGAAGAAAATGAATAATTTTTGGAATGTGTTTAGATTTCCACCTGAAGTCGCCTCACTTTGCAACTGGATCTGGCAAAGTCCTGTTTTGAGCCCCAAAATGGTGACTTCCTGGGCTTCGGGTCACTGATGGACATCATCATCTCCACTCCCCAGGGTTCAACTAATGTTGTTTCTAGCCCAGCTGACCACAACAGCCTGTATCAGATCTGTCATCTGGTCAAGGTCCATTTCCAACTTAGATGTTTAAAACAAAAATAATAAAATCTGTCCTTCATTAAAACTGATTTTCTCAAACATCTAAAAACTGCTTTAAAGAAATCATTCTCCCATAAACTTTTGGGTCAGAGGAATGATACTGAGTAATCTCTGGAACTGAGAGATCACATCGGCAGATTAGCTCGACAGTGTCAGTCTGTGGCAAGAGGGTCCCCAGGATGAGGCTTTCCTTTCAAGTTTCATGCAGTCCTGAAGTGACTCTGTGAGATCTTCTCCACCTCTTCATGGTGCTAGGGGGTCTGCATTCTGTTCCGCCTTGCTGCCTACCTTCAACAGGTTGTCTGCCTTTGGGTTTACCCAGGGTGCCAGGTGAGGGGAATTCCACTGCAGCGCCACTACGGTCTTGACCCTGAGAACCTGTTGCTGGTGCTTTATGTCCAGCAGGTTCCGCTCTTGAGATGATCATCTGGATTATCCCACCGTGACCACTGTCTTGTTCTGATATGTGCAGATTACTGCTAAAGCACCTGTGTTGTGCCCCTTTGCCGCAGCGTCTATGTCTGACTGCTGGAAGTTTGGAAAGGTGACCAACAGGTACAGATGTTACAGAGTACTGCATTCAATTAACCACATTACAACCCTCTCTTCACTTTTGGCATTACCACCTTGGCTTAAGGCTGTGTCAGGCCAGTTGACATAGGATAGAACACCAAGGCTACATCAAAATGTTGTCACGTTCTGCATAGTTATGTGGGGATTGTCTTCGGTTGTGACAAGCTCCTAGCGTAACATTATATATCAGTCTCCAAAATCCCCCTAAGTCGGAGTGTGACTGCCCATGTGGCGGGGTAATCAAAAACGGTCACACACGTAATGTTCTCATCCCCAGCTGATGTATTTGTACCATAGTGTTCAAGTACTTTGGCTGTTTGGATGATCCCTGGAGTCTTTTAGCCAGGGTACGATGACAACAACGACGACGATGACTTTTGGCATTGCGACGACTTACAGGGAATTCAAAATGTGACATCTGAGCTCTGTTTCTAATACTGCTTCCTACTGTACAACTTCTCACCAAAAACCCTACTCTGACTGCAACAAACGCTGTAACAGCAAACACACCGACATGAACAACAACAACTACAAATGATTTACCTAACCGTGTTCTGAAAGGTAATCAGCTTCCAATGAATTAGTGCTTAATAGTGATACCAAAGTCAGTTATCCCAAAGTGTTGTGGGTTTATTTTTCTTTTCTTTATTTGTTTGTTTGTTCTTCAACAACTGTTTTCAAGACAGGTAGCCCACTTACCTAACTTCGTTAGTGGCGACCTCCTCAATCTCCTCGTTGTCGCTGAACAGGTGCAGCTGGTTCACCATGAAGATGGCCTCTTCTGCTTTGGCCAGGGCCTTCCTCAGCTCTCCCTGTCAACAAGATCATGTCAAAGGTCACCGACAGTTCACTGTTCCCAAATTCCCTGCCAATTCAGCAAGAAGATTCAGAGATGCCCATAGTCAAATGGTTACAGAGCTGACTTGCAGAGGTAACAGTCATTTTTCAAACCACTCTTAGGTTTTAGATTTGTATGGCTTGAAAACCCCTCTCTGTCCGTTCAGCAGTAGACCGGTTAGGCAGCTGATGACGAAGGATGGGCTTTGCCTTTTATCACGCTGTGCCCCAGACATGGTGAACCTCTAACGATTCATTCCCTCTGTGGCTGTGAGTCTTGAACCCTCGACTTCTTAACCCACAAGTACATTCATTCCATCGTTCCTCCTCCCCACCCACAGTTCCATGCTAACCCTCTGCTCATGTGCTCATCAACCATTAGTTGGAAAAGTAGGGAAGAAGGGGTGGAAATGGGGAGATGAAATCTCATTACAAATTAATAACATTTTTTTTTTAATTGCTCATCCTCCAAACTTCAACTTACCTCCCAATTTGAGAGGTTGATTTTAACTTCCTGTCCCCTTCCTCCCTTTCAAAAGGGGTTTATTTCTTTCTCTTTCTGTCAAAAACCAAGTTAGTTTTATTACTGAAATGATTTAGTTCATCTCATTCACAGACAAAGACTGTTCAAGAAACCAGAGAATAAGCCATCCTGGACACCGTTCTCATCGGTCACTCTGCTTCAGTTACAGAAACTGTCACAGGTGACTCAAAAAGCCTCAGTGATAAATGCATTGCCCTCCAAGGTATCAGTGTATAAACTACCTCTGTCAAACATTTTTTCCCCAAAATGCGTACAATTATGTCCATGGAACAAAGTCCTCTGACACCAAAGGATTTCATCCCTCTCATCCACAGCTGGTAATTCCTACCCATCCCAGTGTCCTGGACATCTAAACTTTCTGGCGGACAAGTGGAAATGCTTCCCTCTCTTTTTGTCTCCACCTCCTTTCACTTTCAAACACCTTTCCCTCTCCTGTCCACAGTTTTATTCAGAATGAAATTCCTCGGCAGCGCAGCAGTCCTTAACTAACAAAAGACGGATGCTATTCTGTTAAAACAACAACAAACCTTTCAGCATAATGCAGACATTGTGCTTGGTCAGTAGGGAAATGATTGATCTACACTCTTTATGTTCATATGTATGCACAGAGGAAAAGGATCTATTTCAGAACGCGTGTGGTGAAGAGAGAGTGTGAGAGAGAGAGAGAGACAGGGGGTTAAAAACTGAGAGCAACAAAGAGATTTTGTATCTTTAATACAGTCCAGACACATGATGGAAGGATGACAGTTTAATTCCTATAAACTTTCATACTGGGTGGGACACATTTTCTAATTTATATTCTGTATGTATGGAAGAAAAAAATGTCTAATGTCTTAAGCTTTACTTCTCCCACTCAATCTTTCATCACACGCATGCAGAAACTGTCTCATCAATTCATTTCTGCTGTCTAGTTACTGCAGTACCCATTGTTACTTTTATTAATCATCATTTGCTCTAGGAAGGCAGGCAGAAATTTTCAAGGAACAGATTCTTTGTTTGTTTGTTTGTTTATCTACTTGTCCCCTAGACAACTACAATATTACCTGGATATTTGCAGCCCAGTCCTTGAGGCCACCATTGATTCACAAAGCCCTTCCTAAAGACCATGGAAAAACACATCCCATGAAAAGTGTGCTCCAGCAAATTCAACGTGTATGACTGGACTAGTGGGAGGCTGGTGAGGTGGGAGGGAGTGAAGGATGAGGGAATGGAGGAGAGGGAAGGGGGTAAGAAGAGAGGAAGAAAAATGGAGGGGTGGAGGGATGTTTTACTTTTCACATATGGGAGGTGGGTGTACTCTGTCCGATGACCCCCACGTTTTAAAAAAAAAAAAAAAGGCCTGACCTAGGTACTTATGATGCCATTTCACAAAGCTTAGCAGTAGTTTTCAAGAAGCTTCAAATCCTGTTGGTTTTGGTTGTAATATAATCTACATGGGCTTACAGATTAATACTCACCTATTAAGTGATGATCACATATAACTGTACAATACTACTTGTCCTCAAGAGCCGCAAACTTATGATGCTAATTCATAGTTGGAGAAAAATTGGACACAAACCTTGCCATTCCAATGTACTACATGTTGTCAAGTATGTCATTACTGCTAGCACAGATAGAGTCTATCATTTACTTCTTGAGACTGGCTATCTGAGCGCTGAATTTCTCATGGTATAAAACAGTGGCTTTTTTTTTTTTCACTCCCTACATCAAAGCATAGGGGGTTTCTTTGTAATTAAGCATCACTTTCTTTGTTTCTGGGAACGAATTATGACTGCAGATTGCTATGTCATCTTGAATAAATCTTATCAACAAAAGTACAATGGATCTCCCACCCCAAAAACAAAACATGTTCAGGTCATGGACTATGGGGTGGTATATGTTCCGTAATCAGTCGATTATTTGATGACAGTTCGGGAATGTTTGTATGCTCATGTTGATTAATACAACAGGTTTAATTTGTTCCTGACATTAGTGACAGTCCCTTTCACGAATAAACTAAAACGACCAACATAAATCTAGTGTTTAAAGCGACTTAGTCACTCGTTCACTGAGCGAATCTGAATGTCGCGTTCCTCACCTGGACTTTGTCTGAACTAGTTGACTCTTCAGTCTGCTCAATCATTAGATATGTCTCCCACAAAGATTTGAAAACACTGGACAGTGTAGGTTCGTCCACTTCTGCACTGGTTTGTGAAGCCATGTCAAGCAAATCAAACAAAAATCAGAGACGTGAACGAAAACTGAACTAGTTGCAGACGACTCAAATCGGCTTTCCAACTAACCGGAAATGTTTCTGATTGCGATCACACTCCAGAATTGAGCGACCAGGCCCCAGACCAAAAAGGCGAAACATACCAGTTCCTACCAATCGCCATAATTTAGTTGAGCAACCCAGCACACAATGTTAACACACATGAACAAAACATAAAGAGATTTTTTTTAAGTGAATCTATGAATCAGCTTCTTTTCCTTTAATATCAACTGATTCTTTCATATTAATACGACAAATGTTTTCTTTAGTGGGCTGGAGTAAAAAAAGAAAAAAGAAAGAAAGAAAAAGATTTTTTTTTTTTTAATCATTATTGCTCTTATTTTTCCAGGGTACAACAAACAGGAATTTCTCTGATTGGTTGGTTTTACTTTCCTCCCCGACCCTGAGTAATTAATGCTAACTCCTTCTCCTCAGGTGGGACAATCATACGTCCATATTACCAAATGAATACTGCTTATAGCATCAACTCGTCTAGCACATATGAGGACACAATCAAAGCACATAGAACATACAAGGAGACATTTGGAGATGTCTTCTGGTTTATTGTATGTGCTTTGTGTCTGCATATATGCAAGGCGAAGACACGCCTGGGTCAAGACACACCATCACCACCAGCCATCACCATTGATGACCATGAGCTTGATGCCATCCATCAATTCACTTACCTTTGGTCCACCATCACCAATAACCTCGCCCTTGACACTGAGATCGACAAGAGGATCGGGAAGACAGCCACAACACTTGCTCGCCTCACACAAAGAATGTGCACAAATCCCAAGCTGACCACAAAGACAAAGATGGCTGTGTATAACGCCCGCATTCTCAGCACCTTGCTGTATGGCAGTGAGACATGGACCACGCATACTCGACAGGAAAAAAGACTCAATTCCTTCTACCTCAGAAGCCTCTAGCGTATACTCGGCAATTCCTGGCAAGACAGGGTGACCAACACCGAAGTCCTGTCTCGTGCTGGCCTCCCTACCATGTTTACCCTGCTGAGACAGCATCGGCTGCGTTAGCTGGGCCACGTTCGCCGCATGACGGGTGGTCGCATCCCAAAGGACGTCCTCTATGGAGAGCTTGCTGCAGGGCACAGAAGCAATGGCCACCTACAGCTGAGATACAAAGACGTTTGCAAAGAGACATGAATGCGCTTGAGATCAACATTCAGTCCTGGGAGGACCTCACAGCAGACCGCAACAGCTGGAGAAGCACTCTCAAGAAACAGCTGCAGATTGGCGAAGACAAACTGACAGCTGCTGCAGCAGATGAGCAAGCCCGCAGAAAGGGGATGACAGCCAACAAACCAGCGTCAACATTCGATGTGACCACTGCGACAGACTGCCACTCTTGCATCGGTCTCTACAGCCACAGGTGACGCTGCTCGGGTCGAGCAGACAGCACAGATAGCTAAATATTAGGTCAGATATACTCTATCCATGATCAGCTACGACCGACGGAGGCCTACACGTTATGCAAGACCAATTAGTGCCAAATACAGCATTCGTTTGGAGTTAAGGGTATATTATGATTGTCTCATCACGGGAATAAGATGAACCCTTTGTCGTTTGTCATTAACTGTTGACTGTTGCCTGCCTCATGAAAGATTTCTTTTCCTACCCCGATTATTTCATTAGTTGTTGGTGTATCACTGCGAATAATTCATTCTATTCTCTCATTTATTTTTAGATATCTGATCTCCTTGCTCTCTGAGAGGCTTGGCTGTTTCAGGACCTGTATGGGCCCGGACTTCGTAGAGTATAATGAATTAAGGGCCCTTTTTGGGGGGTGGGGGGGTGGTAGTGGGGGGGCGGGGCGAGGGGGGGGGGGTGGAGGTTGAGGGTTGTGGTGATGGGGGCTTCTTCTCTGCAGATGTTCTGCTTACGTACTGTCCCACGAGTTTCTTTCTATCTTTTACATGCATGCACACGCTCAAGCAAAACACACACCACACACACACACACACACACACACACACACACACACACACACACACTGTGTGTGTGTGTGTGTGTGTGTGTGTGTGTGTGTGTGTGTGTGTGTGTGTGTGGTCTGTGTCTGTGTCTGTGTGCGTGCGTGCGTGCGTGCGTGCGTGCGTGTGTGCGTGCGTGCGTGCGCGCGCGCGTGTGTGTGTGTATGTGTTAAATAGATATAGATAGATAGATAGATAGATAAATAGATAGATAGATAGATAGATAGATAGCTCTCGAATTTTTTTTCTCTCTCTCTTTTTGAATGAATGCTTTTTATGGCATTAGTTCGTGAAGGGATGCCCTATTCCTGTAACTTTTTTTTTTCGCTGCCATGATTCGAACCTGCAAATCTTAGCTGATCCAGTTTCAGAGTATCTTGAGCTTTGCTGGGCGACAGTATAGCGCAGAGTAAGTGAGACCAGATGAGGCACTATGCCAATTCTTTGTCTTGTGTGTTTGTTTTTGCCTCCTTTGATTCCACTGTGCATGTATTGATATTGTATATCAGGTGAGGCCCTCTAGGCTAAGTCACCTTGCAGATACCTGTCAGACACCTGTCTCAGTTTAACTGGGAAATCTAAGTCTTGTGAAGCCTTTCCCACTTGGTGCTTGTTGACCTTGTTGGTCTGCCTTCTGGGGTTCTTTTGGCGTCCTCTTCTTTCTCAGCTCCTGTACTAACATCTCTCTCTTTGCTTTTCGCTTTCTCATTGACAATCAATTTCTGTTCATCCCACTCCCTACCTGTTGGTTTGCATTCATGAATCCTGTTATTTTCCTGATATTGAGACTTTCTTTTCCAAGTCTACTGCGTCCTCTAAACTTTCCATTTTTGCGCCAGGAAGGATCTCAACTTTGTACCCCAAGTTTTCAGTCATTGTTAGCAATTTTTCCTTTCCCACTTTGTATTCTGCAACGATGGAATTTCAGAGTATCTTGAGCTTTGCTGGGCGACAGTATAGCGCAGAGTAAGTGAGACCAGATGAGGCACTATGCCAATTCTTTATCTTGTTTGTTTTTGCCTCCTTTGATTCCACTGTGCTAGTACTGATATTGTATATCAGGGGAGGTCACAGTACCTTGGATTTAACATGGACTTAACATAAGATACAAGCACCTGGATTTATAGTTATCATGGGGGCCAAACTGGCAGCTACTATATACTGCTTGCAGGCTTTTTTCTGCCATTGGCTCAGCTTCGTTTCCCCTGATTGTATCTTCCAAAGAGTCATCACATCGCCTTCAGAGGCTCTTGAATGTTCTTTCTTACTGTTAGAATAGTTTCCTTGGTTACCGTGAACGTCACTGTTTCAGCTTTTTGGCCACAGTGAGAGACTCCGTTTGTTTGGTTTGAAACTCATCCTGGATGAAGCAATTAATTAGTCTAAGGCCGCAGAAGTTTGTGTGTTTTTGCCTTCCGTGGTGGAAAGGACTGCTGTGTCCACCATGATGGCTCATGAAGGACATGTTCAAGGCCTGCTGAGCCTGTTCGACTAACTGCTGCCTTCAAGATGACCTCCATTGCCAACAGTAACAGTATTAGAGAAACTACACACCTTATTATTATATCAACTTTCAAACTGATCCAACCTGTTGAGTGTCTGTGGTAAATCCTCTTGAGTAGCCACGAAAATTCTGCTTCAGCTTTCCATGGATGTTCCTTGGGACATGAGACATCTTTAGTGCTAGTTGAATCATCTCGTGGGGGACTAATCCTTGCGCGCTTGCCAGATCGAACCACGCCACGTTGGGTGTTCCTTTTTACTGCCTTAGCTCTTTTGAATTAGTTTTCAAATTATTGTGGTATGTTTTACACCACCAGACATTCCTGGAATGCTCCCTTTCTGGATTGACGCACCCAAGTACTCATTTTCTGTGAGGTATTTAGTCCATTTCACAGCCATGAGGGACACGGACGTACCTCAAAGTCAGATATAGGTCTGTTATGACCCGCCACTTTTGTATTGTCAGCTAAATTTGTCATCCCCAAATCCTTTGTCCTTTCAATGGTCTAGGAGCACAAGGAGTTCACAAATACTGTGCTATCCTTGATGACAAAAAAATATTGAACTAATTTGTTAACCCCTAAATTCAAGGGCTGCGCATGGCAGTTTTTTTTAATCTTTATTGCTTGACCTGTACTTTAACTCCCCGAAACTTTGACCTTGCTTGTTTAACAGTGGTATTTCTATGCTCTACTCTCTGTCTGTTTCTACGCTCTACTCTCTGTCCTTTAAAAATAAAGGCAAAAATGTAACGATTAAATCTACGCTGGTTGGCAAATGGTACAGGATTAGACGACACTTACTTCAAGATAAACAAAAAATCACTATCCCGCCAAACGAAAATTCAAAAACAAACAAACAAACAAAAAATTATAAGACAAACACTACACGTTTTGACCTCTTTGGTCTTCTTCACAACATTCAAGACAATGAAAACAAAGAACGAACAATCACTTATCTTCTCAAATTAGGAGCAAAATGGATGTGGAATAGAAACCTTCCAGATAAAGCATAAGCGCTAAAACGTATTTCAGGGTCATTCGCTATATAGGGCTTCATGAACAAAAATGGCTTCTACTTTCTCTTTCGGCCTGAAAACTAGACAGATGAAAAAAAAAAATACTCCCGAACATGCCAGTGGGACCTAGAGAAGTACCGTCCTCAACTGTCGAACCAACCAATCGGGAGCAATCGTGCACCACCCTTTAAAGCCTGCGCTGTGTCTACTTTGGGTGCATGCACGTATTGGGTATCCCATTTAAACGTCAAGGGACATAACTGCTCCCTGGCAGATTACATATTGTGTGACCACCGACGCACCGCACGCGACACAACAGAACCTTCGTGCAAGCGCCCCCCATGGGTGTACCAGCCCGCAGTACTATTTCATGACTTCAGTAAACCGGAGAAAGATGCCACCACCAAGCGAACTGCTGCATGCATCTTGCAACCCCGCACGTTGCCGTTTCGCCAACAGGTGATAACGCTATAAGTCCAGACACACCCAAACTTTCACCATAAACCATATGAACAGCATCCTGGGTATATGCTACTTGCTACACAACACCTTGACAGAATGTGCTTGTTCTTCGAGGCTGACAGCTGCACAGTATGGCCATTACTTAGAGACCTGAGGGCGTGCTTATTGATATCTTCATGGCTTCACAGAATGGTAACAGACTCTCTTCTGATGTTGTGAGCTGACTTTATTAACGAATGGTAACTTCTACACCCTCACTCCGCCCCTCTCACCGTCCCTCCTGTCCATCCCCTTTCTCCTCGCTGTACTTCGTAAAGCGTTGGGAATAAACGGTTTTACTTATTTACACATCTTTGGACAGAAACCAAAGAAATCTGTTTTTAATGTTGGAGTAATGTCCCTTTCACTAATTTTGCCACAATAACAAACCGAACCGATTCTGGTGCAGAGCTCCTGATCTTCGACATCGAACACATGGTAAAGGTTATTGGACTGACTGTTTATTGTTTGCGACCGACCACACATCCACACACACACACACACACACACACACATTATTTTATAAGGCATTTGTATGGAAGGTTGTTGTCAGTGGCCATTGCGTTGTAACAAATCGAAAGATTCTGCAAACCTTCCCGGCTCATTCAGTGGTTGAAGCCGACGGAAGGAAATGAGTGAGAGAACAGCACGTGAGCGTGGTTGCGGACTTTGCTCTGGACTTAATTTTTTTTTAGCAGATTTTTCCTTTTCCTCTTAATCGACCAACAAATCGATTTATCGTAGGTGGATCCTCGTGTGTCGTGGGGAATGAATTCCAGGGAGAGGGGAAGTTTTTCTAGCGATGTTTGAATTGAATGCATTGTTAATTACTTCTTAATTTATTGTTTGTAGCGTTATTTACACGGTAATGGTGTATAATGTACAGCTTGAATTAATGAGCCTTGCAGTTTCAATATCTTTCGAATGTGAAAACCGTTTGTTTTACTTTCAGTACGAGAAGTCTGACTTTTAGGTTTGGTCACATATCGGATCACATCGGGGTGAGACAAAATCCTATGATAACCCATAATAACAGAAAATAGCCCAAAATAATCATAATGAAACCAAAAGGTGCATCGACAACAGATCACAGATGGGGAAATAAGTTTGCTAATTGTCACAGTATGCTTTAGTTTTACTCATTGTCAACCTTTAATATAATGTCATGTTACGACACACACACACACACACACACACACACACACACACACACAAACTTAAAGACCATATATATTCATGGGAGAAGAAAGGATAGGGGGAGGGGGGGAGAAAGGATAGGGGGTGGGGGGGGGGGGGGAAGGTGGATGGGTATTCAAATTGATGTGCATAGTGTGAATCACCTTTGAACTATAGGATGTAAAAATATATCACTCAAAATATAACTAGCTTCCTATAACATTGCAACCACTTTGTTGATAAACAAAAACAAACTAACTTTATGTGCTTGTAAATAATAAGAATGATGTATTCTTACATCATTTTTCAATGATATTCAGCAGTTATACATATCCTGTCATGTGCTATAAAATGTTAAGCAGACTGTACAAATCAAAGAAACTAATGTTCGTCAAAGCTGGAAACAGATTGATCATTGTAATGACAGTGCTGCTATACTGATAATGTGAAGAAGATATATTGACTGCTGATCATTGTAATGACAGTGCTGCTATACTGATAATGTGAAGAAGATATATTGACTGCTGATCATTGTAATGAAAGTGCTGCTATACTGATAATGTGAAGAAGATATATTGACTGCTGATCATTGTAATGAAAGTGCTGCTATACTGATAATGTGAAGAAGATATATTGACTGCTGATCATTGTAATGAAAGTGCTGCTATACTGATAATGTGAAGAAGATATATTGACTGCTGATCATTGTAATGAAAGTGCTGCTATACTGATAATGTGAAGAAGATATATTGACTGCTGATCATTGTAATGAAAGTGCTGCTATACTGATAATGTGAAGAAGATATATTGACTGCTGATCATTGTAATGAAAGTGCTGCTATACTGATAATGTGAAGAAGATATATTGACTGCTGATCATTGTAATAAAAGTGCTGCTATACTGATAATGTGAAGAAGATACATTGACTGCCAGAATGGTATAGTGTAGGCTACAGAATTACAGGCAACTGAATTCTGCAACTTGCCAGCACAAATAAGACTATTTGCTATTCATAACCTAGGAAGATTCCAGCAACGTACAAGTCCTGAGTCCTGATAAGACATGAGTGCTACTGCTAGTGAGTTGGAGCGATCAGGGAACTATCTACACTATGATGTCGGTCACCTGCCAAAACAATCTCACATTGAGTGTTTAGGCTTAAGGTTAAAGTTGTATTTCTTACTCATTTATATCACTTCACAGTTTTTGTATATGGGTATTGTAGTTAGTTATTGGTTATTATGAGTTATTATGGGTTTTTCTGGGGTGTTGTCAGGCTGCATTGTCCAGTGATTTATCTGACAATGGTGACGTATTAGATCATGTCACACAAATCATCTGGCAATGGTGACGTATTAGATCATGTCACACAAATTATCTGACAATGGTGACATATTAGATCATATCATACAAAGTATCTGACAATGGTGACATATTAGATCATGTCACACAAATTACAGTTCAGTCTGAAAATTTTTTGTCTATGTATGCTTTACTGTTGCAGTGAACTTTCAAGCTTCTGTCTTTGCCCATGCCTCTGATAAGTCGTTCCTGATTAATCCCATGAACATTCAGCATCATTACTGTCATTGTAGCAGCAGCAGCAGCAGCAACATAATCAGCAGCAGCAGCAGCAACAGCAGCACCAGCAGCACCTCCAATTCAAACACACTGTCCATTCCAGTTGCAGGCAGTGGACTCTGCGTCATCTGCCTGCAGCGAAGATCGTCGTCATGGCCACAGGGTTCAGAGACGAGGAGTTCGTTCAGGCGTGCTGTGAGCTGGAGAACCCTCAACTGGACGGATGGGATCTGTTTGTCCAGTGCCATGGCTACTCTGTCTACAGGCTTTATGACAAGGTGAGCAAGTTCTGTGTGTTGCGTGGCTGCCTTGCTGGTATGTGGTGACAGATTCTGTGACAGAGCACAGGTTTAACTGTTGTCGGAGAGTTATGTTACTTTTATTTACAGACTCTATATAAAACGAATTGAACTAGGCCTGAATTGGCTTGGAGTTAAATAGTTTTAATCTGTTCATAGGGCATTACAAATATTAGTTATGGTGCGCTTCAGATTGGATTAAGGAGAATTATCAGTCATGAGAATATTTCTTTTTAAATTTTTTTTGTATTTGCTATTCTGTTAGTGCCTGAACTATGTTGAATATTTTCTTCTTCTTCTGCAGTCAATTTTATTGGTTATGTCAGATCCTCAATTCTGTCGCGACGATGAATCCCACAGACTTCGTGATGTCTTGACAGTTGCCCCCAAGCTGCATCTGCAGCTCTGTACCCTCTGCCTAGGTTTCACGCCATAGAACATCATCGGCTATATTAAATATTAATCCTCACGTCTTAATTATGCCAATCAGTTATGCTTGGACTATTTTGTTAAATTAATTTATGATCCTGGTGTGTATATGTGTGTGCGTGTGTGTGTGTGTGTGTGTGTGTGTGTGTGTGTGTGTGTGTGTGTGTGTGTGTTTTCTCCAGTTTGTCAACTTATCATCTTCCGTGCCATCTCAGTGGCATTTCTCCCACTCCTCATTGGCCCCCCACCCCTCACACTGAAGGCCGTCCTGTTGCAGTCTCAGCACTGGATGTCCACAAGAAGTAATCACTATCAGATCATCCTGAGGCAACCCACCAGAGGAGACACAGCGCTGCTGCTGAGTCATTTTGACCGTGTTCAGTGGCACCTGTTTTTTGTTTCAAGAAATGCAGGACACCAGCTACTTAGCCCCCAGATGGTGAGATAATGGATTAGTGGAGCAACGCTTCATGAACGAGCACTGTTCTTTGAAAGGTACCACCACCATGCCCTTCCATGACAGTCCCTATGAGTTTGGCTGTTTTCTTTCTTTTACACGGGATCCTTCTGTTGGTTGTCCAGGACTCCGGGCTGTACCAGTACAAAACCTATGGCGTGCTGGAGGGGATTCCACCGGAGGTATGTGCTGAGGTCTTCATGGACTATCGGTACCCGCCAGCACTGGGATGCTTACGTCAAAGGTATCGTGTTTCAACCAGCTGTCACACGTGTATGTTTTCACTAAGTGCATTAAGAGATCACAGCTCGTAAAATGGTGTTTTGACATAATATGTCGTTGCTTAAAGAAATCAAGCTGGTGGTACTGATCTTCCGCAGGATTTTGACGAAGTGTTTTTATTTTAACTTCTTTTTTAAAGCCAAGGAAGTGGTATTGTTTCAGTGAGACAACTACCATGAACATCAGACTTGTACAAATTCAGTCACCCGGTCGCGTTAGGCAAGTGCTAATGCGGTTTGCCGGCTGGATTTGCCAGTCAGGCGACTCAAAACTTTGCTGTCTGCGCTGGCCATTTCTTTGAAAACTTTTCAGTTGCTCTGAAATGGCCATCGACGTTGGCATTCTCACTCACTGTGCTTGAAGCTCATACAGTTAGAATAATCCTACTGGCGCCACAGACACAGTTATTTTTAGATGTACAGTGGCCTGTTTTTTTTAGGTCGTCCAGTTGGCTTTCGTTCTGCTTTGTTGCCATTGTCGTCTCTTTTCCACTATCCAGTCCTGCATAATGATGGGAAAACATCTCTCCAGTTTGAGAAAAACTGAAGTTTCTAAACAATGAATTTGAAAAATTATTGACAAAGCTCCACCGAAAAATGTTGACAGACAAACCACAAGACAAAACAACGCATTTCGACCTGGTGGGTCTTCTTCAGGCAAGACACACAACACTCTGGACAATGGAAATGATCGAGCTATCACTTACTTTCATCCATTTCGGCGCAAGATGGGCGTTGAATGAAAATGAGGCTATCAGGAGAGAGACAATGTGACACATTTCATTGTCCTGAGTGTTGTGTATCTTGCCTGAAGAAGACCTAAGAGGTTGAAACGCGGTTGTTTTGTCTTGTGATTCGGTTGTCAACGTTTTTTCGGTGAGCTTTATCAATAATTTTTTAAATCTGTGTAGATTTCCGCCTGCAGTCGCCTCACTTTGCAACTAGATTCAAAACAGTAATCAAACATGGAAAGATGGGTTTGATGGAAAGAAAACGGTAACTAAGAGTTATTGTCTGCGCTGAAGGAAGTGATTCCCTCATCATTCTAACAACCACACTGCGCAATGTGAAGCGGGATTTCCTTATCAGGATATCATGCTTTTCACTTGAAGTCTGTCTGCTTTCAGATTTAATGCTTGCTACCCAGTGTACACACACACACACACAGGCACGCATTCATGCATGCACACACACATAAAGGAATGTGGTGACATCTTTCAGGTCTCAGGCCAATGAAACTGTTGTTGGGATAATGGAATTTTTCTTACCCCAAGCCCAGGTGCCTAGTGAAAAAGGTCAAATTTCTCCAGCCTTGAACATTTTTGCCAGTCCTTCCATGAAGAGTTCTGTGTGTGTGTGTGTGTGTGTGTGTGTGTGTGTGTGTGTGTGTGTGTGTGTGTGTGTACATGTGTGTGTGTGTGTCTGTGCGTGCGTGTGTGTGTGTACACGCATGCGTGTGTGTGTGTGTGTGTGTGTATGTTTGTACACATGTGTGTGTGTGTACACGCATGTGTGTGTGTGTGTGTGTATGCGTGTGTACACACATGTGTGTGTGTGTACATGCATGTGTGTGTGTGTGTGTGTTTGTGTGCATGTATGTTTGTGTGTGTGTACACACATGTGTGCCCTGGTGTATTTTCTAGTCACTAGGTATTGCCTGCATTACAAGTCACAGTGTGACCGATTTGGGGTTCTTGCAATTGTGCACCATATTCTACTCGCTGAAGAGACAACAGAATAGAACACTGTTCACTGTTTTTTTTTTGTGTCTACCCCCATTGCTGCCATTCATCTACATTTTCCTGTGTGTAACTTGAGGTTGAGAATGTTTTTTGTTTTTTTTTTACATAAATTTTTTTTTTTACTGCATTACTTGTTTACATGGACTTTCTAATACAATGTTCCCAGATACTTCGCTGTCACATTTCCACCTTCCCCCTCTTCCCCTCCCCCCCCCCCCCCTTCTCACACCACCTCTCCCACTTCCTCTTCCCTCTGAATTTCTGTTCTTCCGGTGTTTTAGTTCATGTATAAATGGGATTTTCTGCTCTATGGATGTGAGACATGGCAGACAACACAGACGATGCAACAAAAGATTCAGACATTCTTCAACACCTGTCTGAGGCACATCTCCAAATCCGATGGCAGCAGATCCGAAACGAAGATCTGTGGGAGCGTGCGGGACAGGAACCAGTGGCCAAGCAGATACTGCGAAGGAAGTGGGGCTGGATCGGACACACCCTCAAGAAGCCAGCGTCCAGCACCACACGCCAAGCCCTGACCTGGAACCCACAGGGAAAGAGGAAGAGAGGCCGGCCTCGCAACAGCTGGAGGCGAGACACTGAGGCGGAGCTGAAGCAACAAGGGACTAACTGGACTGGAATGACCAGAACAGCCCAGAACAGAGTGCGATGGCGAAGGGTCGTCGATGGCCTATGCTCCACCGGGAGCGATGGGCATAATGAAATGAATGAATGAATAAATGGGATTATAGTACCCTTTGAAACTAAAAATCACATCGTGAACGCTCGTGGAAAGGTATGAAAGCGTATCATTTCTTAGAGGTTTTATCACACACTGTTCAGCTGGCTGTTGGGGAGGTATGCAAACTGAAAGAAACACTCTCATAAGCCTTATCTGACAAGCAAAACTTCAACTCTTTTTTTCGCCATGAGCCACAAAACTGCCAGTTGATGAGTCATTACTGAAGTTTCAGAACGGAGTGACTGAGGGCGGAAAATGAAGCAAAATTTAGAAAAAGAGGGGGTTAGTTACCACCAAGGACACAGACAAATTAAGTACAGAATGAATACAAACACCTGCTCGATGAAAAGAAGAGTGGCCTTGGATGTTTTGCATCAACTGACTGCTTCCAACCTCACACTCATCTGAGAGTGAAAGTATCCAGACAGCGAAAGAAGCAAAACTGTCAGCATTTGAAGGTTTCAGTCTAATCTCTACGTCTTCAGAGTTCTTGCTGGAAGTATGATCGCCAACTAGTTTTCTTTTAGGGTACGAATACACTTTGCTCTAGGAGAATCTGAAACAGTGACTTCACCACTCTCAAACGTTGTCATTGTCATGCTGGTGGCTTTGTGGGGAATATTATGTAATGCATGCTCTATGTCTGTTGTTCATGAAGAAGTGTGAAGAAGACTTACTTGAGAAAATTTTCTTGTCTATTTTCTATTGTGTTTTGAGCAAGCTACTTTGCACTCTGTCTTGCGTGTTTACTTGTACTATCATGACTTAGCGAAGACTGCTGCACCTTCTGAATGATAGTTTTTACTGTTATAGTGCAGCCAACCACACAGTGCCTTTAAATGACCGTCAGAAGTTATCCAGGATAGAGAGGTCACATCCTGGAGAAAACAAAAAAGGGGGTGGGGGGGTGTAAATGCTGAAAAAGAAACAAACAGCAAAAACAATGAATGTCACTCGATAGCAAAATAAAAAAAAAGGCAGGTATGTGATACATCATGAAAAGCGTAAAAGAGTTTTTGAGGAAAAAAGACAGGAGAGTGGTTCACAGAGGCAGGGAAACAGTTGAAGACAGGGGGGGGAAAAAAGGACAGAAACATCAACATCCAAATGCAGAGATGATGCAATCACAGAAAAGGGGGAATTACTCATACATAACTCTCAGAAGGCGAAGACAATCACAGAAAAGGGGAAATTACTCGGACATAACTCGCAGAAGGCGAAGACAATCACAGAAAAGGGAAATTACTCAGACATAACTCTCAGAAGGCGGAACACCTGTGTGTACTGAAAGAATCCTCAGCATATCCAAGGGGGGGGGGGGGGGGGGGGGGGGGGACACGTTCTGAGTTACTTCAATTTGCTTCTGTTGGTAGTGGGGTTGAAGGGAAGGGGTAGGGAGGGGAGGAGGGTGGGGGGGGGGGGAGGTGGAAGGAAGAAGCTACTTGAAAATGTTCCGGTGCTACCAGTTGTCTCCTCCTCGACCCTGAGTGAGCTTTGGGGCAGAACCGGTGGGTGAAAATTAAGCTGATTCTGAAACGTTAACATGGGTATAGAGTTTGTGAAATCCTCCATGACGTATTAGTTTTGGTTTGTTGTGGTGAAATAGGGCTTTATCCAGTTAGCCTCTGATTGCCTTAACAGGTAACTGTTTTGTTGTGTTTGTATGTTTAAACTAGTGATTTATTGATCTCTTATCAACTTTTCTTCTTGTTTTTTCTTAAAATGCCTGGTTTTCCTTCCTTCCTTCCTGCATATGCAGGCCGATACTCCTGTGGTTACTCCCTGTATAGACAGGCAAGGGTTAATCCCATCTACCCAACAAAGGGAGTGGAGTTTTGCGTGTATGACCATTTTTTATCCTGCCATTAAGGCAGCCATACTCCAGCTTTGGGGAAGGTGCATGCTATATGTAACGTGTCATCCATACCAACGGCCAAACTGGCCTTCTCTTCCAAAAGTTGGTGATGGGATTTTACGTGTGTGCAAAATGTTATGCCTGCATTCACACGGAACCTCGGTTTATAGTCTCATTCGAAGGACTGTATGGGGAATGGAGTCAGAACCAATGTTAACTCCGAGGAAAATATCCCCCTGTACTGAAGCGGCCCGGCGGAGATTCAAACCCGCAACCCTAGGATCAACAAGATTATGAGTCTGGCACTTTACCACTGAGCTATTCCAGCCCCCTAAGTGCCTGGTTTTTTGTTTTTTTTGTTTGTTTGTTTGTTTTTTTTTAGGTTGTTGTCATAATAAGTTCTCATCATTGTTCCTGTCTCCATATTATTAGTGCATAATGGTACATACATGATTTAGACCAAAAATTTGAGGAAATCGTGAATGTAGCTCTGAGCTCTCGGTAAGCTTAGCATGTGGTTACTTGTTTCTCTCTTTATTGTACTGAAAGTTGCTGAATTAATTTTGCATTGTTTTCTTTTGTTTTAGTCATTATTGTTTTCAATCTGTTCAGGACAAATTATTTAGTAGTGGTTCAACAATAGTAAAACCCACTGTGGAAGAAGAATGGGGCAGTCAAAAGACTGCGATCTGAATGCAGGTAATGGCCATGATGATGCTGATGGTGATTCTTTTTCAGAGGATGATGCTGATGGTGATTCTTTTTCAGACGTTTGTGAAACTGAGGAAAATGGGCAGCGTTTGGTGATTTGGGAGACCATTTTTTCCATTCCCAATGTCCAACAGGGAGGTATCCTTTTCTAGACCTGGTTTTTTTTTCATTGGAATGATAGTACTACTTCATATTGATAAAGGAAAATGATAGTACTACTTATATTTATAACATTAACGATGATGATTATGTTGAAAAGGATGATAGTGGTAGTGATAATGGCAGGTGCTTGTGTAATTTTAGTGAAACTATATCGTCTACCCTTGGGATGTTTGTATATCATTCATTATCCATTCACTTATTCACTTTAAAAGCTATAAAGCACTGTGGAACTTGTTACGTGCATTTATAATGTACAAATTAGAAGTTTCCTGAATTAGAAGTTTCCTGAAATAAAATAGTTTTAATGTGATAAAATTTTTAGTTTAACATCCATGTGATAAAATTTTTAGTTTAACATCCATCTTGTTTTCAAACTTACAGTTGCACTGCATGTTTATGTATATCATATATCTCTTTTATCAGCATACAGTGTGTGTGTATATATATATATATATATATATATATATTTTTTTTTTTTCTTTTCTTTTTGTACTCCCAGTTCTTATAGAACAGGGTCAAAATGTGCTCCACTCGCTCCAGACAAAACTTCTGGGCCGATCTTTCTGAAAATTTGTAGGTATGTTTATTATGGGTCACGGATGATGCCCAATGTTTTATTTTACCAGAATAGCTGTTACTAATGGCTATAACAGCCCAAAACGGTTTTTCTTCTTTATGGCTCAGTGACGAAATGCATTATGACGCATGTTTGATTGTGACGTTTTTTCAGCTTCCCCCCCCCCCCCCCCCCCCCCCCCCCCCCCCTTTGACGTATTTGACGGATTTTGAAATAGCTTTATATCTAATAAGTGACTGGTAGATCATGGGTATTTTCATAGCAAACATGCTCTTGACATGTATGCGCATATTCAAGTTAAACTGGAAGTACCTTTATATGCTTTGCATCTTGTTTTTGTTTGTTTTTTTCTGTTGATTTTCCGTGCCACTTCAGTCAGATAGCACCCATACCACTCATTCCAGCTCCCCGCCCACACACTAAAGTATTCAAATGTCAAGTCATCATGAGGCGACCCACCAGAAGAGACCCTGCACTGCTGCCGAGTCACTTCGGTGGTGTTCAGTGGCGCCTGTTCTGATCCACCATATGCAGTACACCACTTACTAAGTTCCCTACTGACCAGTTGTTTAGTCGCGGAGCCAGCGCCGGTGTGCTCTCCCTCTGGAGGGGGCCACCAGATCTCTCCAATGGCAGTGGCCATGAATTTTGCCAAGACCAGTCACCCTGACAGAACTTCACCAAGGGTGTGGACTTGGAGAGGAAATAGAACTGACGTCACCTTGAGAACAGGGCATGAAGGGCCACAGAATTTGAGGCACTTTTTTGTTGTGTTCTGATCAGTGATGATGATGATGATTATTCTGTGGGTTTCCATTCAGGTCTGGGACTGCATAACAGGGCTGTGCTCTATTTTCATAGCATATGCGGGTGCGTTAACCAGGCTTGAGAGATTCAGACACCTGCAGTGTTGGATGGGAAATTTGAGTAACACTATTCCATTAAGTGGCTGGCTGTATCTGGACTATGTGGTTCTGGTCTTTCCTAAAGAAGCTACGACAAACCTTCTTCTTCTTCTGCAGACGCAGGCTGATACTCCTGCAGACACTCCCTGTATAGACAGGCAAGGATGAATCCCATCTACCCTACAAAGGGAGTGGAGCTTTGTGTGTATGACCGTTTTTTTTTATCCCGCCATACTCCAACTTCGGGGAAGGTGCATGCTATGTGTAACGTGTCATCCATACCAACGGCCAAACTGGCCTTCTCTTCTGAAAGTTGGTGATGGGATTTTACGTGTGTGCAAGATGTTACGCGTGCGTTCACACAGGGAACCTCGGTTTATAGTCTCATTCGAAGGACTGTATGGGAAATGGAGTCAGAGCCAATGTTAACTCTGAGGGATAAAAATCCCCCTGTGCCGAAATGGCCCGGCGGAAATTCAAACCCGCAACCCCAAGATTACGAGTCTGGCGGTCTACCACTGAGCTATTCCGGCCCCCCCCATGACAAAGCAGTTCTGGGTAGGAGCCATTCAGGGCAGAAAAATCCTACAAATGAATGGCTGTGATAGGAATTGAACCGACCATCTCCCAGCTGGGAGTCGGCAGTGCTAACCGCTTTGTCACGCTGGCTCGTTGCAGTGTATGTATGTTTGTGAATCAGCACTACTTGAAACAGAGGTGAAGGATGGCATTGATTCTGAACTCCTAAGAAGGGCAAAACTAGGAAGGTTTCTCTGTGTGTGTGTGTGTGTGTGTGTGTGTGTGTGTGTGCGTGTGTGTGGTAGCATGATTTTACAAAGATGTATCAGAAGGGTGTACTTGTATAAACATGCAGACTTCCACTATGCCGGGTAGTAAGACAGTGTAAACAGGTTCTTTCTGTAGATCCCTGTCTGTAATTTTGTGTGTGTGTGTGTGTGTGTGTTGCCATGCGCATGTTAGTGGTAGGTTAATATGTGTGTGTGCTTGCATGCATGTGCATACACGAATGCGCTAGCACATGCTCATGGGTTGTGTTGCCTGTGTGCGTGTGTAAACACATGTGTATGGGCTCATGGATTGTGTTCTTTGTGTGTATTTGTGTGTGTGTGAATGCTCATGCTCATGTACTGGTATTCTTTGTGCATGTCCAGTTTTTTGTTGTTGTTGTTGTATTTTTCCCCTTCTCATTCCTTTCCCTCCCCAAAAGGTGAAAAAGAATCAGCATGGTCTTAAATACTATCATTAAGGAAAGTCCCTGTGAATAATTCAAATCCTGACAATAACCAGAAACAGTTTGTGCACATCTGCACAGACACGAACCTTAACCCTGTCCAGTACGTCTTTTGTGCTGAGTTGCGCCCCTTGGAACACAGGGGTAGCAAAATGTGGGTGGCGGTCTTACGCAGCATGCCATCGAACGTTCCGGAAAAGCCTGGGGTGGTGCGTGTGGACAGCTTCGCCCAAACCTGTGTCCTTGCCTCCGATGGAGAGTCTGGAACCAAATGTAGGTGTTGAACGCTGAACTTTGTGCTTTGGGTTTTTTTCATTTTCGTGGAATATTTTTTGTCTGTGTTTGTTTTGTTGGTTTGTTTCCCGCGCAAAGAAGGTTCATTCATGCGAGACATGGACCCTCATGTGGGATCTGGAGCGAAGAATCCAAGCAGCAGAAATGAGGTGTTGTGGTGGTTCTTACCTTCAGATAAACACTTGTCATATCACCAGTGAACAGAAACGAGGTGTTGTGGTGGTTCTTACCACCAGGTAAATTGGTCAAATCACCTGTGAACAGGTTCACCAAACTGACCAGCAGCATATCGGACCATGCAGAGATCCACTGATGTCAGGTAAGAAAGAAAAACCCAACCGACGTTGGCATGGCCATGTAGCATGTCCAGTGGCCCTGCTGAAACAATGGAAATGAACTTAGGTATGGCCATGTAACATGTCCAGTGGCCCTGCTGAAACAATGGAAATGAACTGAGATATAGCCATGTAGCATGTCCAGTGGCCCTGCTGAAACAATGGAAATGAACTGAGGTATGGCCCAGTAACAGATCCAGTGGCCCTGCTGAAACAATGGAAATGAACTGAGGTAAGGGCATGTAGCATGTCCAGTGGCCCTGCTGAAACAATGGAAATGAACTGATGTAGCATGTCCAGTGGCCCTGCTGAAACAATGGAAATGAACTGAGGTATGGCCGTGTAGCATGTCCAGTGGTCCTGCTGAAACAATGGAAGTGCTGATGGAGGGGTATGCAGAGGAAGGCAGAAAACGAACAATGGACTGGTGACAGTGCAGAGTGGACAGGGACCGCCGTCTGCACAGACCTCGGCATAGAACTGGAGGAATGGGACTGGTGACACCAGCTGAAGCGGACAGGGAGACCACGTCTGCACAGACCTCTAAACTGCACACATTGCAAATCAGACAGAGAAACCATTTACTTGACAACAGAGACATACTGTTCTTGATCCAGATTTCGTTGGACTTAACTCCCTTTCATTGCCTTTATGACTGTTTGTCCATCCTCTAGTATGGTCTTACAAGCCTGAACGCATCTTAACTGATGTGCGCATGCATAGACAGAAAACCTAGTAAGCGTTATATTACTTTGGCAGATATATTTCAAACAGCACTTTCTCATATCCCCCACCCCACCCGCACAAAAAAAGCTCACAAATAGAAAAACACTACATTAAGAATCAATAATAGAAAGACAGGGATTCCACTTTCTTTGAAAAATGTCAGGTCCCATTTTCTGTTATGTGTCTTATGTTTTAGTGTTCATATGACTACTGTTAGACTTAGAGACGTTTTTTGCATTTTACTTTTGTAGATAGGAAACTTTGCCAGTTAAACTATTAAATTATCAACCTGTCTGTTGTGATAATCCAGAAATAACAAACACTTCAGAAAGCTTACAAAAAAAATTACTGTACTTAAATTTCTCAGGAGGAAAGAAGGTAAGTCAGACCAGAATTGGTGTGACAATGGACAACTCCAGAACATGTGAACAAGGCTTTCCTCTTGATCAGTACCCATTGACCAGACGTTTTGAGGGGAATAAGATTATGCAGGACCCTGAACTGGAACCAGTTGACAATCACATGTGGATTGGCAGTGAGATAAGAAACAAACAAAAAAACATTTCATTAACACAAATGGGAGGTAAATGCCTTCTGTGTTTTAGATTAAAGGGGTTGCGTCCCTTTGATACTGTTTTTCAGAATTATTAGTATATTTATTCTTGGCTCTTTTTCTGATTTCTTTTATGCTCTCTCTCTCTCTCTCTCTCTCTCTCTCTCTCTCTCTCTCTCTCTCTCTCTCTTGAGTATCCTGTGTGTGTGTAGTTTTTATATAAAACAGACGAACAAAGAGAGCACAATGGTAACAGAAATGGTAGGAAATCGTCTTCGGTGATGTAGATGTGTAGAGGTTGTGTGCCTTTATCAGACGCTCTTTACAGCATTATTGTCAGTATGACCATTATTCTTGGCTCCTCTTCTGGTTTCTTTTTTGTTCTGTGTGTGTGCGTGAGCGTGCGCGCACGCGCGCACGTGCATGCATGTTCTTTTCCTTTTCTTTTGCCTATTCCTCTTTGTTTTTCTCTTATTTGCAGGAGTGTCAGCACGTACTATCACAGTGATTGTTGGTGTTTTCAGCTTTCATGTACTATTATGACAACCCCAGAGGCAACATCCCCACCTGGATGGTCAACTGGGCTGCCAAGGTAAAGACAGACAGCACTGCAAGACACACTGGAACCTTCCTATTAAGATTCTGACCAATCAGCTGAACATTGGCCTTCATAAAGTCAGATCACTAGTTCATGCAAGAAAGTAACTCTTGTTACATTTCTTGTATGTATGGATGCATAGGGTATGTTTGCTTAACTATCGACAAGTGATGCTTTACATTGAAATATGACACATGCAGGCTAAAGTTGTAATCATGCCAATGGAGCTAAAGTTCACGCAATACACACGAACCTTCCTAGTTAAATCAGGAGCCTCTGAAAGGTTCACAGATCACCCCTACACAGTAACCTTTGCCCTTTTCTTACTCTAAAGTTAAAAACAATAGCCAATGGGAGCCTTGAAAGGTTCACAGTCATCACCCCTACACAGTAACCTTTGCCCTTTTCTTACTCTAAAGTTAAAAACAATAGCCAATGGGAGCCTCTTGAAAGGTTCACAGCATCGCCCCTACACAGTAACCTTTGCCCTTTTCTTACTCTAAAGTTAAAAACAATAGCCATGGAGCCTCTTGAAAGGTTCACAGCATCCCCTACACAGTAACCTTTGCCCTTTTCTTACTCTAAAGTTAAAAACAATAGCCAGTGGGAGCCTCTTGAAAGGTTCACAGCATCGCCCCTACACAGTAACCTTTGCCCTTTTCTTACTCTAAAGTTAAAAACAATAGCCAATGGAGCCTCTTGAAAGGTTCACAGCATCCCCTACACAGTAACCTTTGCCCTTTTCTTACTCTAAAGTTAAAAACAACATAGCCAGGTGAGAGCCTCTTGAAAGGTTCACAGCATCGCCCTACACAGTAACCTTTGCCCTTTTCTTACTCTAAAGTTAAAAACAAAGCCAGTGGAGCCTCTGAAGGTTCACAGCATCCCCCTACACAGTAAACCTTTGCCCTTTCTTACTCTAAAGTTAAAAACAATAGCCATGGGAGCCTCTTGAAAGGTTCACAGCATCACCCTACACAGTAACCTTTGCCCTTTTCTTACTCTAAAGTTAAAAACAATCGCCAAGGGAGTCTCCTTGAAAGGTTCACAGCATCGCTCTACACAGTATACCTTTGCCTTTCCTTACTTTAGTGTTTGTGTGCGCATTTCTTTTGTTCTTTTCACAGAAGCATGCAGATGAAAAATCCTTAAACAGCAGTGCCATGGTTCCATTCCAAACCCTTTGTTTGCAGGAAAGGAATCCCAGAGTTCATCCTGACCATGCAGCAAGCCCTGCCAGAGGTACGGCAAGTACAAGGCCTGGCATCAGCGTCAAGTCGCATGATGACGGAGATGTTAGCAACAGGGTGCATGCAATCCAACAGCGGCTGCTTCGCTTCTGTCTTCAAGATCATCGATGTGTTCTGCCGTGAACCTCGCAGGAAAAATCCTCACAAGAAAAACGTGCTATTTTTGCGATTTTGTCTGGAACATTTTTGTCTTGATGTATACTGGATTTACCTCCCTTTAAAAACTCCTCCATCATAGGGATTAAAAAAAAACAAAACCTTTAATATTTGTCTATACTAGAGTCGTCTCCCATTTAAGACTCCTTCATTTTTTTTTTTCAGATTTGAATTATTTTTTTAATTTGAAACAATTTTAATATTTGTCTATACTAGAGTTATCTCCTGTTGAATATTTTCTAAACATGTTAAAATCATTTTTTTGATTTGTCTACACCAGACTTGCATCCCAGTCAAGGCTCCCTCCCACTTTGTTAATAGGTGAACAGATTTATGTTCATGACAATTTGGGTGTGCATGCTCCTCACCCCCACCTCCCCACCACCCCCACCCCCATGCATTGTGATAAAGGCCACACAGTGATTTTTCATTTCTTAAATTGCGTGCAGGGCTCCCACTTTTCCGCCAGTTTGCAGATTTCAGAGAAAAGTAAAAGTGAGAATCCATCAGAAAAGAAGAATGTTTCGGAGAAAATATATCAGGAAGAAGAAGAGAAAAAAAAAAAAAAATGCTGTGCAAGCCACATAGCTCTGGTCGCGTTTTTGGTATGCCAGCACTGACATCAAGCAATCTCATGAAAACTTCATGAGGGAGGCTGCTTACCGTTTTGTTTAGGCTGTAGAAGATTCTGTGGGCGAAAGAACGTCATGTTCTGATGCCTTGCGTCGGCGAGATGCTTGGGAAGGAAAGGAGACTCACAAAAAGCTCAACAACCAACCAGTGCTTCAGGTTAACCCGTTCAGTGCCAAACTTGACGAGATAACTCGACAGCAAGGACGTGTAGGCTTCGCTGCCATGGCCGTAGAGTATACTCGTCATGGGAGATCTGGAATATTCTTCATTTTATATTTACACTGCTTACAAAACAGAGGATATTTTCAGAGATGTGAAGTCTCTAGATTCTATTGATAGTTGATAATCTCATTTTCGGCAGTGAGAAAGTCTGTAGAATTTTTTGAAAATATATATACTCATTTTTTTTTTTTAATGAAAAACCCTGGCAAATAGGATTTAACTTTAAGCTTAATTTCTAGGCAGTGAAAGGGTTAAACCAGAAAGCAGACGATGCACTCCTCAATACTAAGCTTTTTGCATCAGACAGTGCACGTCATTTTTTTTATAAACAAGTTACAAATATTTTGTGGGTGAGGGAGGGGGGGGGGGGGGGGGAGCTTGTCTGCTGCCACCCTACCCCATCCCCACCATCACACTCTAGAATTTGAGGGATTTTGCTTTTTGTCAGTGGGTGTGCAAACATGCATACTTTTTTTTTCATAGGAAAATGAAGTATTCATTTCTGTCCAAGGCTGGTGTACACATGCCCTTTGTTCTGTCAAGGAGCTGCTTGTCGTGGAGTATGAGCATGCTCATGCCCACATCATAGAGAAAGGTCCAAACTTCGTTATATCTGTTTGTGTTTTTTTTAGATAAAGAACTTGTATTTGGAAAAGAAGATGGCGCAAGGATATTATTTCAATAAAAGTCGTAAAATTTCTGCCGGGCAGGACAATTAAAAAAAAAATTTTTTGCGTACGGAGGCTGATACTCCTGTGGACACTCCCTGTATAGACAGGCAAGGATTAATCCCATCTACCCAACAAAGGGAATGGAGTTCTGTGTGTATGACTTTTTTATCCCGCCATTAAGGCAGCCATACTCCATCTTCAGGGAAGGTGCATGCTATGTGTAACGTGTCATCCATACCAACGGCCGAACTGGCCTTCTCTTCCGAAAGTTGGTGATGGGATTTTACGTGTGTACAAGATGTTATGCCTGCGTTCACACAGGGAACCTCGGTTTATAGTCTCATTTGAAAGACTGTATGGGAAATGGAGTCAGAACCAATGTTAACTCTGAGGGAAAAATCCCCCTGTACTGAAACGGCCTGGCGGAGATTCGAACCCGGAGTCCCAAGATTGCGAGTCCAGCGCTCTACCAACCAAGCTATTCCGGCCCCGGCAGGATAATACATGTGTAAGTTCTGGCGGTTGGACTGTTGATCTGGGTGTACAGTGCATTCAGAACAGGTGAAAAGCCTTTGTCAGTGTGGTACGTTTTTGTGAATGCTGGATTTACCTCCCATTTCAGATTCCCTCCCTTTAGAGGCTTTTTTCTGTAGGGAACATTTTTTGGTCATTGCCCAGACTTATCACCTGATTAAGATTTGTTTGTCTGGAACATTGCTTAACTTCATCTTCACTAGATTTACCCGCTGACAAAGATTCCATCCATTTAAAGATTTTTTTTTTAAGTTTCTTCAACATTTTTGTCTTTTAATGCTAGATTTACCTCTCAGCAATAATTTCCTCCCTTCGATTTTTTTTTTTTTTTTTTTTTTTTTTATGTGGAGCAGTTTTGCTTTTTCCCCTGTCTGTGGTAACTCCCCTTCTTTAATTTTTTCCTGACAAGCTGTGCATGTATGCTGGCACAACAATTGTTCCTGACAGCCATGCCAGCAGTCAAAAAAAAAAGAAAATTGTCCCATGTGTCCTTTTACCATTTAATGAATTTGGTCATGTTTTATATGTAAGTTTAGGTCCTGGTTATTGAAAACAGTGATTTCGTTTTATAATGCAGATGGTATTTTCAGTGTAAAGAGCTGAGAACAAGGAATGTCGAACATTTTCATGTCAGCCATCAAAATGACATTTTTTGTTAACGTCACGGCAGGGTTTTGGTATTAGCTAAAAGATATTTAGTAGCACACAGTGCAAAGTTCATGTTTTACCCTTTCCATTGATAGGCTATCATAATTGTATTAAGAAGCATAAATTCAAATAAACAGATTTATGCGTTGACAAAGGAGAGAATTTATGTAGTGGTGTCTGGCAGGAAAAATTAAAAACGCAGTGAAAATTGAAAAAAAAAACAAGGAAAAAAAATCCAGATTTTCAGAGGTTGCTTAGACAGAGATTCCACTGTGCTGAAGGAAATTGAAGCAAAGGGAGAGAAATAATACAATGATAAGTGTTCGTATTAAAACAAAAGCACATTGGCTGGGAGTTACTGGACTTGGTTTTAACATGGATGTGAATGTTACTGTACATGCATATCTATTATAATGCAGTATTAGTTAAACTTCTATTTCCTCCTACCCACTGTTTGAGAGGATATCCTTTTTTTAAAAATTTTTAACCATTTTACAAGTAAAGTATTGCAATGGTTGATCTAGTGGGCTGCACGAAATGAAGTGGTTCTAAGTCAGCTTTGTTGTTTTTTTAAAAAAAAATTTACACTTAAAGTGATGTCACATAAGAAAGGAAATGGTGTGTGAGTGTGCATGCATACACGCATGAGAATGTGCTTAGGAACTATGCGTGCTCATGTGATCAGTCATCTTTTGTTTTTACGTGTCTTTGTACTGCTTTGAAATATTATTAGACTGTTGCAAGAGAGAATGTGTGTGTGTGTGTAGTGTGTGTGTGTGTGTGTGTGTGTGTGTTGGTTTGGTGAGTCACTGCTTGGTTTGTGGCAATTCAAAGTTAAAGATTTCAATGAACAGGTGTAACATGGTAACACGATTGATAAACCGAGTGGAATATGAATGCCTCCAAATTTTGGTGTGGCGCCTCACTGTCATGGTGGGAAGAACAAGAAGGAATCAGTTTTATGCTAGACAAATGCATTAGTTGCTTTTTTTTCCAAGTGACAAAAAATGCAAAAGCAGAGCGAAGCTAAGCAGTGTTAGGATTTGAAGCAGACAGAAAGGAAAGGGGGGGGGGGGGGGGGGGGGGGGGGGGGGACAGGAATTGGGATTGGTAAAGGAGTGAGGGTGGGGGTAAGGATTGATAAGGGTAAAAGAAGAGGGGATGGAGGAGGGGGGGGTGGGGGGAGAGGAGACGGGCTCAAGGGAGAACAGGAGGTGAAGTGGAAGAGGGAGGGAGGGAGGGGGGATTGATGGGGGAATCTGGGGCTGTAGAAGGGGGGAGGGGGATGGATGGGGGAGTCTGGCGGTGTAGAAGGGGGGAGGGGGATGGATGGGGGAGTCTGGCGGTGTAGAAGGGGGGAGGGGGATGGATGGGGGAGTCTGGCGGTGTAGAAGGGGGGAGGGGGATGGATGGGGGAGTCTGGCAGTGTAGAAGGGGGGAGGGGGATGGATGGGGGAGTCTGGCGGTGTAGAAGGGGGGGGGGGATGGATGGGGGAGTCTGGCGGTGTAGAAGGGGGGGGGGGGGATGAATGGGGGAGTCTGGCGGTGTAGAAGGGGGGAGGGGGATGGATGGGGGAGTCTGGCGGTGTAGAAGGGGGGGGGGATGGAAAGGGGGAGTCTGGCGGTGTAGAAGGGGGGGGGGGGGTGGATGGGGGAGTCTGGCAGTGTAGAAGGGGGGGGGATGATGGGGGAGTCTGGCAGTGTAGAAGGGGGTGGGGGAGTCTGGCAGTGTAGAAGGGGGGAGGGGGATGGATGGGGGAGTCTGGCGGTGTAGAAGGGGGGGAGGGGGATGGATGGGGGAGTCTGGCGGTGTAGAAGGGGGGGGGGGATGAATGGGGGAGTCTGGCGGTGTAGAAGGGGGGAGGGGGATGAATGGGGGAGTCTGGCGGTGTAGAAGGGGGGAGGGGGATGGATGGGGGAGTCTGGCGGTGTAGAAGGGGGGAGGGGATGGATGGGAGAGTCTGGCGGTGTAGAAGGGGGGAGAGACGGACACTGGGGAATAAAGGGTGAGAGGCAGGAACAGGGAGGAGTTGGGCAGGGGGGGGGGGGGGCTCAAGAGGGAGGAGAAAAGGATGGGGGTGGGGTTACAACTGCATATTTTTAATCTCTCAAATTTGGCGTGTTGCCTTGTTAGCGTAAGCGGTGCATCAAAGTGGGGAGGGGCAGGAAGGTGAGATGGGACAGGGAGCCACAAACAGTATTATATTTTTTGTTTATGCTTGTCTGCTGTCTCTCTCTCTCTCTCTCTCTCTCTCTCTGTCTGTCTGTCTCTCTTTCTTTCTCTCTCTTTCTCTTTCTGTCTGTCTCTCTCTCTTTCTCTCTCTCTCTGTCTCTCTCTGTGTCTCTGTCTCTTCCTCTCTCTCTCTCTCTCTCTTCTTGTCTCTCTCCCTCTCTTCATGAAAGATAACTCTTCTAAACTGTCCTCAACTGGAGGGCCAGAGTTGTTCATCTTCTGCATACAAGAACTCCCTCATTCTATAACAAGTGCGAGAATTCTGAGTTAAGATAGGGATTGTTGCAAAGCAAATTTGGGGTTTCAAAAGTCTCAGAAGCCTACCTCTTTAAAGACATTTGATACTCTGTGTTGAATTCGATTCAAAGAGCATTTAGCTTACGTAATGTTGACAGATGTGCTCCACATGGATAATGTTGATATGTCGGGTATACATCAAGTGTTCATGAATATGCATTGCTGTTAATGCATTGGATTTACCTCAGGTGGGCAGTGGTGTGCCCTACAGTCAATGCATCAGATTGTACATCAAGTGTTCATTTAGTATACACCACCACTGTAAATGCAAGAGATTTGCGTTAAGTATTCATTTTTTTCTTTTGTTTATATGCACCTACATAATTTATGTTTCAGATATACTGTTTTCATTGCAATATATATATATATATATATATATGCAATATATATATATATGTTATGCCTAATCCGTGTATGTGCCTATTTCATGAAAATCGGCAAAGTTTTGCCGATTTCATGAAATAGGCAACCAAATTGCTTATTTCATGAACTCAGCAAATCACTTGCCGATTTCATGAAATAGGCAAAACGATTTTGCTCATTACATGTAATAGGCAAAGTACAAATTCCCAGTTCAACTGTCATTACGCATTTTGCCTATTTCATGAAACACACATACATCATAGTACACACATGCACGCACGCACACACAGTTTCCAAAACAATAATGAAGAAAATTCTAAATTTGAAGGAATTTGCAAAGGAAAAATCAAACTGTCAAAAATTCAAACTTTCAAACCGTTCTTCGTCTTAACAGTTTTTGCATGCTCGTCGTGGGTGGCATGCGCTATTGCACAGGAATCCGTTCTTTAGACAGGAACACCTTTTTGTGAGGCAACTTGAAGTGCAGTTGCATCGCCTGTACCCCTGTCCATGACCAACTGACAGGGCCCTCACAGCCGATCTGACTGTGATGTCGTTGTCGGGGATCATTTCGGATGAAATTCCTTTGAACTTGGTCAGTTCAATTTGATTCCTTGAAAACCTGCCGGCTAGAATACCCGCCTTTGTACCCACCCGAAAGCCAGAGTCCCCCTTTTCAAGTACAAGACCGATCAAGTTAGCAGGATCTCCCCTCCCACGGTCGAACTCAGAGACAGGTATAAGTACGTTGTCTCCAACTTCTATTGTCTCCAGTTTTGCCACTGATCTACTGACCATGCGCTTGGCTTGTTTTCTGAGGTTTTTAGCTGCTTCAGCTCGTAAACAGCTAGCCATGTCACTGGCGTCTGAGACTGCACCCTGGCTCTCTTCGTCGACACTCTGCCCCTCCTCGACACTGTCATATTGACTCACCTCACTCTGACCTTCTCCGAACTCACTCTGACTCAGCTCAATCACAAACTCATCATCTTCGACACTGTCACACTGAATCACCTCACTCACACACTGACTCATCTCACTCACACACTGATTTACCTCACTAACACTCTGGCTCATCTCAGTAGCACTCTGGCTCACCTCACTCTGACCTTCTCCGAACTCACTCTGACTCAGCTCAATCACAAACTCATCATCTTCGACACTGTCACACTGAATCACCTCACTCACACACTGACTCATCTCACTCACACACTGATTTACCTCACTAACACTCTGGCTCATCTCAGTAGCACTCTGGCTCACCTCACTCAAACTCATGCTTATGATGCTCTCCTCACCCTGACCCTCTTCACCAGTGCCCCCCTGACTCTCCTCACCAGTGCCGCCCTGACCCTCTTCACCCTGACCAACTATTTCTAAGAACTCTTCTTCGAGAATTCCGTTGCCAATTTTCTCCAGGAACTCCACGGGGATTTCTGTTGAGAGCCCCAAGGAGGGTTTTTTGCCAAACATGAGTGTGTACGGTCCTTCTTCGTTGCTTCACTCACACAGACATTCATTTGCCATTGCACGAACCTGATTCCCAATGTCCAGTTTGGGCAACTGTTATCTCTCATCCACGCAGTGAGTTTGTCTTTCATCACCCCATTTGCCCGTTCCACAGATCCCTGTGACTGAGGGTGACGTGGTCTTCCGTTCACGAGGACAAGCTCGGGGAACATAGAAGCCAGTTCTGTGATGATTTTCGCCGTAAATCTCTGCCATTGTCCGATTGCAGAATCAGTGGTGCCCCGAAATCAAGGAAAATCATTAACAGTTCTCTAGCAACTTCCACAGCGCATTTCGACGTCAGAGGACGGAGAATGTGAAATTTGGATAGGTGTTCCTGGTAATGAAGGATCCATTTAAACGCACCGTCCTTCATGCTCTGCATGTCAACGAGGTCTATCTGACCTCGCTGATTCAAATTCGACACAAGCACAGGACGAACCACAGTTCCCTTAGCAGTCTCTTTTCTTTTCCTTTTTTCCAGGCATTTCTCGCATTTCTCGATGTGCTTTTTTACAGCCGCCATGGGAATGTTATCATAAGTCCTTGATTCGTTGGAGAGTTTTCTTCTCACCGGCGTGCCCTGAAAAGAAGATAACTCCGTGTGAATAAAACACATAGGACATAGTAATGAAATGAGAGAGAAAGAGAGAGAGAGAGAGAAAACTGCAGACAGACAGTCAGACAGACAGACAGACAACAGACTCTGACATACAAAGACAGGTAAGATGATAACTCTGTGTAAAGAAAACAGAAAAACACGGACAGACAGACAGATAGAAAGACAGACAGAAGAGAGAGAGAAAAGAGAGGGGGGGGTAGAGTAGGGGGTGGAAGGGGGGGGTGTCTGACATAGTGGCAATGAAAGATTGTACTTACCCAACGACAGGTGGACAGCGCCGATGATTTCTTTTGCTTTCTGCTCTGTCACCATGTACTTTCCATTTTTTCTTCTGGTAACTTTCTCGACCTCAGCCAGAGTGGCTATTTGAAACGTGGAGAGAACATGGTATTCCTCTCTTGTCTTTGGTGTTTTAGAGTGGTCACTTTTCAAAATGTCTATCACTTTCCGTTCATATTGTTCCGTCCACAACGTAGACGCAGCCATTTCTGTCTTTGCAACAGCAAATCCCAAATGACAGGGAAGTGTCACAACTGAGCTAGCAGGTCTACGGCTACCTGAAGCAAACTCAGAGTGAGCAGTAAAATGAAGCAAACTCAGCAAAGGCTGTTCTCTCTATACCAGTAACGCAATAAACGGATCACACAGCCACAGTGACACAGTGAAGCAAATTCACCCCTTACAGTACAGGAAACACTTTGACCGGTAGTCAGGTAGTCAATGCCAGTGTGTGTGTGTGTGTGTGTGTGTGTGTGTGTGTGTGTGCATGTGCGCGCACGCGGTGTGTGTGTGTGTGTGTGTGTGTGTGTGTGCGTGTGCTTGCGTCACCACAGCGGACAACCACTAGTCTATACACTCTATACTTCCTTGGTGTCTTCCTTGCCTATTTCATGAAATCGGCAAAATGCATCATGAGAGTTTAACTGAGAATTTGCATTTTGCCGAGTTCATGTAATCGGCAGTTACGTTTTGCCTAGTTCATGAAATAGGCAGGTGTTTTGCCGATTTCATGAACTAGGCATTTTGCTTGCCTAGTTCATGAAATTGGCAAAACTTTGCCTATTACATGAAATCGGCAATTACACGATTTAGGCGTAACATATATATCTTAAGCATGCTTTTAACATGGAGCACCGCTTTATGATTTAAAACACTGTTTTTATAAAGCAAACATTTAACATGTTTTTCTTGCAAACATGTACAGCAGGTGTTACTTTAACGTGCACCAATATTACTAATGAAGAAAAAAAGTGGTGTAAATACATGACAAGTAAGCATTTTTTATGTAAATACATGACAAGTAAGAAATTTTCTTTTTTGTGTGTGTTTTAACTTCCTGTGCAGAGTGCAACAAAATTTTGACATCACTGACTTGCAAAAATTTCACCAGTGAACAAAAAAATGATGTAATTTACATGACAAATAATCATTTTTGTATGGTAATTATCTGTGCAGAGTATGACAAAATTTTGACATCAAAATCAGTATTATCATTGTAATTGTTATAATCATCACTTCTTTTGACATCATTGGTGTACTGTACAATAGGTAAAAAGAAAGAAGCACCCCCCCACCCCCCCCCCCCCCCCCCCCAACCCCCAAACTAGCAGTTAACCGTTGTCTCATCATTCAACAGGGTAGTCAGGATTCCTCATGTATTTTTTTTCAAGACTGTCTCTCGCTCCAATCCCAACTTTAAAACCTCCGTTCCACAGTTTGAGAAGGGTAGTATTAATCCCCACTAAATTCATTAGGAAGGGTATGTGGAGACTGAAGGAGCGGATCTCCAAAAGCCCCAGATATATGCTTGATTCATTCTAGGAATATTGTGTTTTTAAAAGCTTCAAGCTCATAGGACCTACATTTCATTTTATGTCATTTGGGTGCAAAGCTCAGTGCTGTCTCTTTTTTTTAATTTCTCCCTCTTTCTTTCTGGAAAAGCGCCGATTGTGAGCAATATCACATATTTGCTGTTGTAAAGAGACCTACACTGAAGGTTCAAGGTAGAGTGTAGTGAGAGATTTCACTGTGTCTTTGTATGAATGGGAGAGAATTTCATTGTATTGCTTTGATTCCTTTTTGACATTTCACTGTTTTTTTGTTTCTTTATTTCAGCTGGCTTCACCTGTCTGTAAGGCACACACAAAAAAAAGCCCATAGGGGAAGTTCTGAGAAGTGACTTACAATGGCAATGCTTTTCATCATGACAAGAACGTCATTTTTACACGGCAGCCCATGACAAAAACATAGAAAATATTTTGTAAAAAAAAACAAAACAAAAAACTACAGCCGAGGCAGACGGACAAGAACGGCAGTTTTCCCACAATTCCATACATAGTCACAGGTTCAGAAATGTGATTGTAGATTATGATGACAAAATTATTTCACTCAGTTTCAAGTGCGGAAATTTGATCAACCTGACCAAGAAGCCATCAGGTTTTTACCCTGGGAAGTCAGAAGAAACAGACTCACGATTTTGTCAGTTGGCCTGACCGTTGCTTAGAAAACGCTGCATGTCTGGAGACAAAAAATGGTGTGAGCAAACTTCAAAGCAACACTTGCACAAGTCTCACCTGATTCATCGTGCAGACACAGAGTTTGGTAATGAAAGATAGAACCTAAAACTGAGCAGTGCTCTTTTTGCAAGTTGGACTCGCTTGGCAGGTTCTGTGTGCTGTGTTTTTGCATGTCAGAGTATTTTTTACAGTGTAAGGAATCTCTGCAGCTCAGGGAAGTCTTCAGGATGCCATGATTGGAAACATGATTTGCCCACTGTGTGATTTAGACAAGATTGGGAGTCAGCAACTATGAAATGCCAGCCCAGGATTCTGTTCAGGTGGTCAAGCCTGTATTGAACTTAGACTCATGCAGTGGACGGTGCTTCAGCTGAAACTTTTTACGTGGGCTTCAGGCTAATGGATTATCATGCAAAAAAAAAAAAAAAAAAAAGGCGATCAACATCCCTGCTAAAGCATGCCGTCACATGTCATTGTCACTGACCTTATGCCTGGTCACCTTTGTCAGACCAAACAGCAAGATAACTGTTGTAGGATTACTCTTTTCATGATTGAAATTCTGTTCATATGATATATACATATATATATATATATGTGTGTGTGGGGGTGGGGGTGTTTATATAGTCACCTTTGTGTTAGGATATCAGACCAAACAGCAAGGTAACTATTGCAGGATTACTCTTTCATTTTTTAAATTATGTTCATATATACATGCATGCATATATGTATATAGATAGATAGGATAGGTATGTATAAATACACATGCACACAGACTTTGCCTCGTCTGTCTGTGCCTCTTGTGTGCATGCGAGCACACACACACACACGCACATCCACCGCACACATGCACATGCACACCATACATGCTCATGTCCCTGTCTACATAAACATAAACATGCAGTTACATGTAACACACATTCTGAAAGCGTAGTCATTGAAGTCATTTTCATTTTGTGCCAGCTTCAGAACATGCCCCGTTTGGCTTCATTTCTGTTCACACAGTGATGATATTCAGCTCAGATACCGGAGGTGGTGGACTTCCTTTTGTATCTCCCTTTCATGTTGTCCATTTAAGTTCCGTTTTCCAATCCATCTTAACAGAACTTTTGAAACATCTTTATCGTCGTTCTCTTCTGACTCTGCCTTCTGTTGTTCTTCTTCTTTGTTTGTTTGCTGGTTTGTTTTTTTATTCTGCTCTTGTAACCCATTGTGCTGTTTTTTGACCCGGAAACTCTGCCATACTCTTTTGCTTTTTAAAAAATTCAACTCTGTCACAGTATATCATGCCAGCATTTTTGTCATCATCAGGCGATTAGGGACTGAAGATGTGCCAATGTGTAGAGTGGATACTAGCTGTCCATTTTTTGTTTTTTTATAGTGTGTAGTCGCCCATAGGGCCTTTTCATGTATTTTTTGTTACATTTCAATCTTTTTAAAAAATTATTTTGTTGTGTTTTTGTCTTTCTTTTTCAGCTTTTTGTAAACATCTGTGAGTGATTCCTGAAGGTTGATTGCTGGCTGCTGTCAGTATGGTGAGGCCAGATGGGCCCTGTGGATGTCAGTAATCTAGCTGCCATGCCTTTACGTGTTATATCTGTGTTGTTTGTGGGTAGATTTTGCTGTTTGCTTTTTTTTTTTTTTTTTTTTTTTTTTTTTTTTTTTTCTTTTTTTTTTTTTCGCAGGATGTAACTTTTTTTTTGTCGTCAGTCCTGAAAAGTTCCTGTGTGATCGATCGGCTGGGGTATAATCTCAAAAGAATGAAGTCTAGGTTTTTGAGACTAGGAGAGATCTCCCGAAGACGGGGAGATGGCTTTTTTGTGAATTGGATTTTATTGCTTATTTGTGCGTTTACATGTGCTTAAAAAAATTTTTTCCAAAAAGATTTTTTATACGTTTCTGGCCTGTAGTGACAATGCTGTGTACAGTGATCACAAAAAAGTCAGGTTGTTAGGAAGAAAAACAGTGGGGTGATGGCTGATAATGCTGACAAACTTGTGTGATTTTTCCTTTTTTTTTTTCTTTTGTTTTTTGCTACCATGCTTTGAATGTGTTTTGTTTGAGATGTTTGTTTGCATCTTTATGTGTTTGTGTATGTCTTTTTTTTTTTTAGGTTCCTCTGTGTGTGTGTGTTTGTGTGTGGGGTGTGGTGTGTGTGTGTGTTTGTGTGTTGTATGTGTGTGTGTGCACATATGGTGTGCATGTATGTGTGTGTGCGTGTGTGGTGTGTGTTTCTCTCATTTAGTATGGACATACATCATGAGATCATCTGTGCACCACCACATGTTAACGCCTACACCTGTGCATGTCCATTGTTTTCCTATTTGTGTCCAGGCACATGCTGTGGGGGACTACCAGCAGCCCTTTCAGTGTCAGTTGTGTCCCTGCCTTCCGGAAATTGTGTGCGCCATTTCTTCTTTTCTGCCACACTCTTTGATGCTGTTTTTTGGGGTTTTCACAGTTTTTGTTCTGTGTGGCTCATTCTTCTTTGTTCCAGAACATCTCTGTGCTTTTTTTTTTTAGTTGTTGAGGGCTGCCATTGCGCCGCAAATTCATGGATTTCCATAAAATGTGAAAATGAGGTTACACACACAAAAAGTAAATGATAAGTAAATCAACAACAACAACAACAAAAACCAGTAAAAAATGAAATGATAAGTAAATCACAACAACAGCAACAAAAACCAGTAAAAAAAATGCAAATTATGGGGAAACAATCATGGGAGGGGGGGTGGGAAGTTTGGGGGGGGGGAGGGGGCAGGGCAGTGAAATTCTCAGACTGCTGGTTGCATTTTTTTGTATGTTAGCAGACGACAATGATAGGATGTGTAGTATACACGTTTTTGCCAGACTGGGCATTAGTCGTTTAACTGCATGGGTGAGAAGCTGTAACAAACTGAGGCATTAGAGGTGGAAAATTTAGGAGGTTGTCCGATGCCGACATCATGGCCTAGTTTTATCTATCTTATGAATGACAGGTAGATTAGTTTACTTGCCGCAGCTGTAATGTATATAATTTGTTTAAAAAAATTTGTATTTATCAGTTTTTTGTTTGTTTGTTTGTTTTATTTTGGTTCTTTTGTAGCGCAGGCCTTTTTTTGCCCTGATGTGATTACAGCCTTGAAAAAGCTAAATGTGGACAGCTGGTACCTGCATCTGAATTTGTACCTGTATCTTGTCATTGAATTCAGGTGACTGATATTACTGCGACATGGGTGGGGGGGGGGGGGGGGGAGGGGAGGGGTCAGCTACCTGTTGATGGTGGGTGGCCAGCTCTTCAAGTAATAATATCTGGAAGACAGTGACAAGATTCAGAGTGCACCATGTTGTTTGTAATAACTAAGAGAGTTCCACTCTACCATGGGAATCCTCAGAGGCTGGTTGCGTTTTCTAGTACATAATGATAAAACTAATGTAATTCATGCACATTTGTATTTTCATTGGATAGTGAAAACAACCAACACTGTGTTGCTGCAAATTTTTGAGTTTATTTAAAACCTTTCTCAAGCTAGCACGCAGAAGACAAGCCAATTGCATTTTGAGCATGGAAACTGTCAATAGATGATTTTTCGGGGGTTTTTTTTTTTTATTGAAAGATTTTTTTCTTGTAGCTACAGATTTATTTTCAGAGGAGGAAAAAAAAAGGAGAAAGAAAGAGTTTTGCTTGGGTTTGCATAACATGAAAGTCTCTCGAATTTCTGCTTCTGATAGGAGTTGATTCTTTTATGTCGTCCCTCATGTTGTCACAGTTCAGGTCTTTCCAAGCATTGTGCAGTATCATCTATGCATAAAATCTGATGATGATTTTATTAAGAAGAACTGGAGCTTGGAGTGGATAGGAGTCAAATTCTTTCTTAACGAAGAAAACGATGGTGCTTTACACGATGACGAGCAAGTTGGTCTCTTCATTTGAAAAAAAAAAAAAAAAAAGAAAGAAAAAAAAGAAACCTTGCAAATAACATTTCACACAGTTAAGATGTGAAAAGCGTTGGTATTTTCGTCAATTCATGGTAAAAGATTCATGCTTACTTTCACTTTAACTTGCTGCAGATAAAGAGATTTCAGTGTATATTTTCAAAATTTCATGGGGGAACCATGTCTCTCAATATTTCAGATTTTTTTTTTTTCCGCTGCGATCAATCCATGTGCCTGTTGTTTGTTTGGTCAAGATAGGCCTGAAGATTCAGATTCTGTAGCTTGGTTAAAGCCTTTGATGCCTTTGCTTTGGGCGAGAAGATTGTGAGCCTCTGCTTTTATTGAACTTTCCATTTTGCATCCGTGTATGTTAAGATGTTGTGCAGGAGATTGTGTCTTTCATGCGTTTGTGAAGAGATTGTGTCTTTCATTTGTTTGTGAAGAGATTGTGTCTCTCATGTGTTTGTGAAGAGATTGTGTCTTTCATGTGTGTGTGAAGAGATTGTGTCTTTCATTTGTTTGTGTTTGTGAAGAGATTGTGTCTTTCATGTTTTGTGTTTGTGAAGAGATTGTGTCTTTCATGTGTTTTTGTTTGTGAAGAGATTGTGTCTTTCATGTGTTTGTGAAGAGATTGTGTCTTTGATGTGTTTGTGAAGAGATTGTGTCTTTCATGTGTATGTGAAGAGATTGTGTCTGTCATGTGTTTGTGTTTGTGAAAAGATTGTATGTTTCATGTGTGTGTGAAGAGATTGTGTCTATCTGTTTGTGTTTGTGAAGAGATTGTGTCTTTCATGTGTTTGTGAAGAGATTGTGTCTGTCATGTGTTTGTGAAGAGATTGTGTCTTTCATGTGTTTGTGAAGAGATTGTGTCTTTCATGTGTTGTGTTTGTGAAGAGATTGTGTCTTTCATGTGTTTTTGTTTGTGAAGAGATTGTGTCTTTCATGTGTTGGTGAAGAGATTGTGTCTTTGATGTGTTTGTGAAGAGATTGTGTCTTTCATGTGTGTGTGTGAAAAGATCGTGTCTGTCATGTGTTTGTGAAGAGATTGTATGTTTCATGTGTTTGTGAAGAGATTGTCTTTCATGTGTTTGTGAAGAGATTGTGTCTTTCATGTGTTTTGAAGAGATTGTGTCTGTCATGTGTTTGTGAAGAGATTGTGTCTGTCATGTGTTTGTGAAGAGATTGTGTCTTTCATGTGTTTTTGTTTGTGAAGAGATTGTGTCTTTCATGTGTTTGTGAAGAGATTGTGTCTTTCGTGTGTTTATTAAGAGATTGTGTCTTTCATGTGTTTGTGAAGAGATTGTGTCTTTCATGTGTTTTTGTTTGTGAAGAGATTGTGTCTTTCTGTGTTTGTGAAGAGATTATGTCTGTCATGTGTGTGTGTGTGTGTGTGTGAAGAGATTGTGTCTGTCATGTGTTTGTGAAGAGATTGTGTCTGTCATGTGTTTGTGAAGAGATTTTTTTCTTTCATGTGTTTGTGAAGAGATTGTGTCTTTCATGTGTTTTTGTTTGTGAAGAGATTGTGTCTTTCATGTGCTTTTGTTTGTGAAGAGATTGTGTCTTTCATGTGTTTGTGAAGAGATTGTGTCTTTCATGTGTTTGAAGTTGTTCTTAATGTTTAAGAGATTGTGTCTTTCATGTGTTTGTGAAGAGATTGTGTCTTTCATGTGCTTTGTTGTGAAGAGATTGTGTCTTTCATGTGTTTTTGTTTGTGAAGAGATTGTGTCTTTCATGTGTTTGTGAAGAGATTGTGTCTTTCATGTGTTTGTGAAGAGATTGTGTCTTTCATGTGTTTGTGAAGAGATTGTGTCTTCATGTGTTTTGTGTAGAGATTGTGTCTTTCATGTGTTTTGTGTTTGTGAAGAGATTGTGTCTTTCATGTGTTTGTGAAGAGATTGTGTCTTTCATGAGTGTGTGTTTGTAAAGATGTTGTCAGAGAGATTATGAGCCTGTGGCTTTTGTTAAATTCTCTCCCCTGTGTACAACTTTATTACGCTGTTGCTTACGAGATTGTGACTTGCTAGATTTTGCAAAATTTTCTTTTATTTGTGTGGGTCTGTTGAGATGTCTGCCTGACAAGGAGTGTCTTGTTTTGTTCACTTTCCTTTCAGGCATGTTCGTATTGCTAAGATGTCCAAATGAATGTTAGTATCAACAACAAAAAAAAGAGTCAGTTATCATCGTCAGTATTAATTCAGTTCCTCGAAGAATATGTAAATGCCCTTTGTGTAAACAGCCTTTAAATCTGATCAACGGCACCAGATGCGCAGCCTGTTGATGAAGATTCTCTCTCTCTGAAGTATTATTTCAAGAAAACTAAAGTTTTTTCAAGACCCTCCAAGAAGAGAGTTTCACTTTGCCTAGAATCCATTTGCCTCCATAGCTTGAAGAATCTGCATCTGTAACCTTCTCCGCCAAGAAACATTATGTGTCAGACTGGTTTAATCCGAATATAGATTACTATGAATGAGAACGTTAGAAAATTTCTCTTTCTAATAAAATTCATACCGTGACTGACAGTCTTTCCACAGTAAAGTTATGATTTCTGAAGGGTTGTTGATTGGTGATCAGCTGTTATGAAAAATCAGGGCCTAAGGAGCTAACCTTTACACTAGGTGCACACAAACTAGCCTTTAAAACTTGTTTGTAAGGACGTAAATGGTCAAAAGTAGACTTTCCGTGGGTAGATGATAAAAAGACAGGTGCCATGAACGCAGATATTGACAGAATTCATTGAAAGAAATGTTCAATGGCCTGTATAAACATGTGCAAAATCATCTCTGCAACTTAATGCTTATTATGTCATAATGATCATACGTGTGACTTCTGACTAATTTTGTGATTGAAGGCCACGTATGTGATTCCTGTGGTGAAAGGTCACATGCCTACTGTTCGGCTGTTTCACTCAATGAGATGTTTTTTGTTGTTGTTGCTTTTCTTTCTCAAAATCCAGTATTCACCAATAATCACAGTGTTCAGTTGCTAAGAGGTTACAGTCAAATTATATACTTAAGAGGTTACAGTCAAATTATATACTTTTCATTTTGCAAAATCGCTTTTGTTTGCTTCTTTGTTTTTTTGTTGTTGTTTTTTTTTCCTGACTATTAGCAGAACTGATGTAACAAAGATGATATGGAAAAGGTGGAATTGAAATGCTTACACCAAAGAAAAAAACTTGCATACCAAAAATAAAGAAACATCTGGAAGTGAGCGGGGAGGAGGGGAGGGGTGGGGTTCTGGAGGCTGGGTGGGGTTGGGAGGGGATGGGGATGGGGGGATGTAAGGTGTGGGGACTGAAATGTAATTCTATAAAAGAAAGTATTATCAGTCATGCTGGAAAATTCGATTTCATCCGCATGTTTGTCCTAACATCTGATAACGCAACGAAATCCACCCACATAACAACTACATGTGTTAATACAATTTTCATTCACATTAGATCAGGTGTTTCATCTCTAAGAACAAACCATGGGTCGTGTTCACCATTCATCACTTACGAAACATCATGCACAAAATCTACATGTGTAAATATTGAAAGATAGAAATCATTTTTGATAAACGTTTTGCTAAATAACTTTCAACAGCAAAACCTGCACCCCAGATCATTTTTTAAACATGAATATAAAATTGGTGCTTTAAGAAATGGTAAAAATTCGTTCTGTTGTTGTTGTTGTTGCTGACATATTATTGTGATGCTGCATGTGCCAAAGTGTTAACGCAAGACTGTTAATTATGTGCCAGAGTGGTGTTTTCGTCTCTTTTTGTCTTTTTCTTTTTTTCTTCTTCTTGTGTGTGTATGGACAATGTATTTTGCATCTATATGTATAAACTCGTACAGTGTTTTTGTTTTTTTTTTTTCAAACTGGCCAGAAATGGCTCGGTGAGCCATGATGTATTTTTGGAAGAATTTTGTGACAAAGATTGTTTTTAACGCCGGAATATGATAAAGAAAAATGTGTGTGACAAATTATGCCAATGCCTTGATTATTTCTGTGAGGCTTTTGAATATAAATCCTATATGGAATTAAAAAAAATCATTAGAAAAAAAATGTTTTTTTACTTTGACATTTATCACATGGCTGAGTGCGTGCGCGCGCACACACACACACACACACACACACACACACACACAACACATACATGCACGCACGCACGCAAGCACACACGCAAGCTTAAATGTTTTCACACATGGACACACAATAAACGTTCTCATGTGCGACCATCAGATTTACCGGCTCTGTGGGCTGGCTTCCCAATTTCCCATTCTCCAACTTGCTACTAGTAGTCAAAACAAAAAACAAACAAAACAAAACAAAGCAAAAAAAAACCGACAGAAAACCGAAAGATGCTCCCCGGATCTACCGAAAGGATGAGAAAATGA
>CM065745.1:46905088-46907588 GCA_033310375.1 Conus canariensis
CTATTTAAAAATGGAACCTTTTAAATATAACGAAAGTGCCACCTACAATGTAGGACCGTTTTATAACCCTAAATCATTGGACTTTAGTAAACTAACCATTGCAGTAGATGAAGCGTATGGCTGTCAAGCCAGACTTATAAACCCCCTACAAGCGTATTTAAATCCTCCAATAAAAAATGATGGAATACCAAAATTATGGTCAGACAAGCCCATGGTTTTTTTTTTTATTTTTTATCAGAATCAATTAAATTTTGCGATTTACTGTTCAAATACTGGCTGTGGTGTTTCATATGCAAACCATTTAAACCACCCCAATCTCTTAGTAAGGTCAGTATATAACGTTCATGTTTATTACCAGTATAGACGTATACTAACTGAACTACAAGTACCCCTCCCCAACGACAAATCCTTCTCTTCATTTAACAACCCAATGGACAAGAATGCATATGAAAAAATCTGCAATGAATTTAACATTAAACTTTCAACTGACTTTAGACAAAAGTCAGACGGTAGTCACGGGTTGGGTACACTGTATTTGTGGGGTGAACGTAGAGAATACAGTTTTGACTACTGGCCTGGACACACCTCTTTTAAGCCAAACTTCCCAGTTAGATTGGGGTCAATAGAACAAAAACACCCTGATGCCTGGACAACATTTATTTTAGATGAAAGTAAAGGCCTAACAATGCCAGGAGTGCAAAGACTTAATGACTCCATACGAACATACGTTTGGTTCCTATTAGGAGCGCAAGCACAGACCAAGTCTAGCATAGTGGATCAATCTACAGGCTTCGATGCAAGAAAACAATATTTGGCTAATTTAGAAGATGCTATTAACTCTGCCGTTGATTTGCCTTCTAGCATAAAAAAATACCAAGACATTCTTGCACATGCTAGGTCAAAGGTTGACTTTGTTGTAGGCCGTGGATTATATATGCTGCCCTCTGACCTTAGACTACAAATTGGCATGATACAGAATTATAATAATGAAATCCTCATAGCTGGAGATGACCAAAACTTAGGACATGATAAAGGATTAAACACAAGGCCCGCACCAGCCATTTAAAAAAAAATCTAGATCTGAACAACCAGAAAGCAACCCACAAACACCTGTAGAAAGCAACCAAACACCGCCAGTTATAGAAAGCAACCCACCAGCGCCTGTTAATATACCCCACCCTGACAGACACACTAGTGAAAAGACAGCTCTTGTTGTGTTTTTAACTTTTACTGGGTTGGCTATACTTTATTTCACTAAAAATTAAACCAGCAGCCAGCAGCCCCAATGTCCACAGATGGTCAGCCATATAACCAGCTACTTTACCTATAGCAGACAAAACCCAACGAACAGCACTGCCCAATATGCCAGGCAGAGCATCAAGTGCTTTGGCAGCTAACTTTTTAAAAAATAAATTTGACAAGCGGTGTAGTTGTTTTTTAATCCAACTTTTACCAGGCTCTGGAGGAGGCGCTGGAGGCACTAGTGGGCCTGTTGGTGAACTGCCGGTTAATGCAGAAACGAGTGTAGAGATAGCAAAACCAACAGCTGTTATTATACTATTGTAATCCCCTGTTCTCTGAACAGAATCCTTATTCTTTCTACTAATGTAGTGTTTTCATAAAGTATTTTGTTTATAGTTTCTGATTCTGTTTGTTTGTGATGCTAGCTGTGCTGTATTAGTAGACAACAGTTCTAATCTGGCCGATCTTTCTAGCATTAAATCTTGTATTTTTTGCTGTATTCTAGCTTTTACCTCTTGCCCTAAATTGTCATCATCTGCATTAGCTAATTAATTTTTTTCTTCTTCTGTTTCCCTATCCAGCTCACCAAGTTTTGCCACATTGTTTGCTAGTTCACCCCTTATTGTCCGTAGAGCAGCATTATTGGTTTGTTTTGTTCTTCAAACTGACTTATACTTTCTATACTTACTAGGAAGTTTATTTTATTGCTAGAAAAAGAAAATATTCAACACATTTTTTGGCATTGTCATTTTGTACACTCGTTCTGGAGGGATTTCCAAACCACTCTTGCTCAGAAATGTTCTTTGGCTCACTCATTTCGCTTTAGCGAACATCTGGTGATTTTTGGATGTGAAAGAGACGTAAAAACTGACCATGTTTTAGATTTGATTATTCTATTAGCAAAACTGTATATATACCATTGTAAGATGACAAGTGTAGTGCCAACTGTCCGTGTCTTTTGTGGATACCTCAAAAAACGGTATGAGATTGAAAAGTATATTTCAACAATTGAGTTGAATTATGAAAAATTCCTGCTTTCTTGGGTAGCCTATGTCCCTCTTTTTGATTGAAGTATCTGCACAACCTAAGTTTATCTCAAGTTTGCACTACATTTAGCTGTCTGCATATCTTTGTTTGTCTTATCTTGCCTGTCTGTCTGTCTATCTCTATCTCTCTTGCTACATGTGTAGTTTTGTTTGCTTGTTTGTTTGTTTTTGTCATTCATGTTAAAAAACCTTGATGAATACATTTGAAAAAA
>CM065745.1:46925088-46927588 GCA_033310375.1 Conus canariensis
CTGTCTGTCTGTGTGTGCCCCCCCCCCCCCCCCCCTATCTCTGTGTCTCTTTCTCTCTGACTTTTCATTCTGTGTGTGTGTGTGTAATGGCACAAAAGTCCTTTCCACCAATGAAACGCACACAATTCTGAAGCTGTCAGACAAGTTAGTTGCTTCGTCAATGAGGAGTATCAAAGAAAGCACGAAGTCTTTCCCCCACCGAAAAGAAACACATCTGAAAGCTACCTTCACTGCAGCCAGACAAACCTTCCCAACACTGACAGAAGAGCCATTGAAAGCGCTGTGACAATTGCTTGAAAAGCACAGTGAGGGGAAAGGAAACCGAATGAGTGTCCGCGCAGAAGAAAACCCCACAGCTTATGGACCAGTGTGGCCTCTCCGACACACTCAAGATCTGCTGTCGACAGTTCACGCTGACCCCGAAGCTCCTCCTCTACTGACGTACGATAACGGTACTGGCACGTTGGAATCAGTGAAGGCCAAATCGGTAAACACACAAGAACACGCTTGCTGTACTTCCTGATCTCACTGGCACGTTGAAATCAGCGAAAGCCAAATCATAAACACACACACACACACACACACACACACACACACACAGAGAGAGAGAGAGAGAGAGAAATGGCTTGCTGTCCTTCTTGCTCTAGCTAACGTTGCCCTCTACTGTCGTCGAACAAGGTTGAAGCTGCCGCTGAAATTCATCCTACGAGGAGTTGGCCGAGGGTAAAGGGAGGCTACTGACCATGCATGAGGGACTGGGGGAGACTAGGCTGCGAGGTCAATCCAGCCCTAGCTAAAGACTGGCAGAAAAAAATTGGAAAGGAGTGGGCGTGTCAAAGGAAAACCTCAAGATCAGGGAACTAACAGGACACACACAGAACAACAGACAGGGGCTGGGACCAACAGGAACGAAGCGGTGACACAGAGAAACAGTGAAAGCAAAGAGGGACGTCGTCATGTAGCGGTTGGAGAAGAGGATGCCAAGAAAATCCAGATGCCAGTCTAAAAAATCCAGTGAAAAAAAAAAAGTGGACTCCGAAGAAGGCTCAGATGGAATGACCATGGGATTGTAATATCACTCTAATTATGGTGAAAAAAAAAGTTACACAGAAGATTAATTCATTCATTCCGATGGAATGAAATATGACACACGGCACCTGTTCGATCAGCTTCATTCTCAGATCTGTATAGGACCTTCTACCTTTGAATTCAAACCAAGAGAAACCAGATGTCCCTATGTGTTGACTTTGCCAGGTAAACAAAATGTGGAGCATTTCCTTATCTTAAGGCAGCGGTAACCCAAAGAAGGTACATACGGAGACACAATCAAGTGCTGAAGGATTTCGCACACGCGCTTACCACTGCCAGAGAAAAGACTATGCCACCTCGGAGATTTACACGGCAGGAGGTCACAAATCATGGTGACATCAAGAGCTTGGAAGCAGGGTTCATTGGATGTTTGGGAGAGCACAGCTGGCCTTCCAGAATTAGAAAACCGTCCAGAGATCATCAAGAAGACTGACATGAGGCCGGACATTGTTTTCCACTTGGGGTCATCAGAACTACTGATTCTGGTGTACTCTTTGCACCATATGAAAGGCAAACGGAACAAGCTCACAGTTACAAGACTGAAAATTATGCAACGTAAGCCAGCAGCTTGAGGGAACCTTACTTCATACGAAAGTCTTCACTATAAAGGTCAGAGCGATGGGATTTGAAGGCTCATGTTCGCCATAAAGGTCAGAGCGATGGGATTTGAAGGCTCATGTTCGCCACAAAGGTTGGAGCGATGGGATTTGAAGGCTCATGTTCGCCACAAAGGTTGGAGCGATGGGATTTGAAGGCTCATGTTCGCCATACAGGTTGGAGCGATGGGATTTGAAGGCTCATGTTCTCCATAAAGGTCAGAGCGATGGGATTTGAAGGCTCATGTTCGCCATAAAGGTTGGAGCGATGGGATTTGAAGGCTCATGTTCGCCACAAAGGTTGGAGCGATGGGATTTGAAGGCTCATGTTCGCCATAAAGGTTGGAGCGATGGGATTTGAAGGCTCATGTTCGCCACAAAGGTCAGAGCGATGGGATTTGAAGGCTCATGTTCGCCATAAAGGTTGGAGCGATGGGATTTGAAGGCTCATGTTCGCTTTAGAGGTTGGAGCGATGGGATTTGAAGGCTCATGTTCGCCACAAAGGCTGGAGCGATGGGATTTGAAGGCTCATGTTCGCCATACAGGTTGGAGCGATGGGATTTGAAGGCTCATGTTCGCTTTAGAGGTTGGAGCGATGGGATTTGAAGGCTCATGTTCGCCATAAAGGTTGGAGCGATGGGAATTGAAGGCTCATGTTCTCCATAAAGGTTGGAGCGATGGGATTTGAAGGCTCATGTTCGCCACAAAGGTTGGAGCGATGGGATTTGGAGGCTCATGTTCGCTATAGAGGTTGGAGCGATGGGATTTGAAGGCTCATGTTCGCCACAAAGGTTGGAGCGATTGGAGGCTCATG
>CM065745.1:46938071-46940571 GCA_033310375.1 Conus canariensis
GGGGCGGGGAAGGGGGGGAGGGGGGTAAGGAGTGTGCTAGTTGAGGGATGTGGGCAAGGAATGAGGGGGGTGGTGGGTCGATATACAATCGTGTGTGTGTGTGTGTGTGTCGTGGTGTGTGCGTGTGTGTGTGTGTGTGTGTGTGTGTGTGTGTGTGTGTGTGTGTGTGTACTTGCGCGCACGCGTGTATATGTGTGAGTGTGTGTGTGTGTGTGTGTGTGTGTGTGTGTGTGTGTGTGTGTGTGTGTGTGTGTGTGTGCGTGAGTGTGTAAGTGTGTGTGTGCGTGCGCGCGCGCGCGCGTGCGTTTGTGTGAGACTGACTCGGGCGTGGCTGGCTGTATCACAGGCAATACAAGCGGAGGAGGTGAGGGGCAGGTGGGCGGGGACTTTGGAACCAGGAGCCTATCGGTTCCCAAACCTTCCGGGTTGATGGCAGTGACACACGTACGTAGTCTCGAATCAGTTGAGAACAAAAGTCAAGTAGTCTCCCCTGGCGCCTTTCGAAAACAGGCGTGTAACCACGGCCTGACAGACACTACAAAGGCCACGGCCCTGGTCATTTCTTTTCAACTATACGGTGCTAATTGTCTTCAGCCTTTAAATCAATCATTGAAATAAAATGCGGTTGATGAAATAACTTAAATGTAATCAATTAACTAAAACATCACCAATCAATTAATCACAATTGATGAATTCATTAATTAAAACGCAGTTGATTTGATAATTCACCACCCACCCCTCTTTTTCTGCCTTTGATTTAAAAAAAAAGCTCCCCCCCCCCCCTTGTTTTCTCTCTTTTTTTTAATGGTTGTTTGTTTGTTTGTTTGTTTTTGCATAAACGAAACTTTATAGGCCTACTTTTCGGATTGTCTTGCGAACGCGAAATGCACTGCTTGTGTCATGAAGTCTGTATTTTACGTCTCACACGTATTTGTTGTCTACGTCACGAGAACTCGAGCCGCTAAATCGCTTACTTGTTAGTGACGAGGAACGATCTTTCGTGAACTCGCAGTGCAAAGGACCAATGAAGGATGAGTTGAGGCCCCTGTCCTCTGATTCAGCCTTTGGTCCGACAAGCTCCTAGCATAACATTATCAGTCTCCAAAATCCCTCGAAGTCGGATTGTGGCTGCCCATGTAGCAGGGTAATCAAAAACGGTCACACACGTCATGTTCTCATCCCCAGCTGATGCATTTGTACCATAGTGTTCGATTGCTTTGGCTGTTTGGATGATCCCTGGAGTCTTTTAGCCCGGGTACGACAACAACAACAACAGCCCTTGGCCATCGAAGTCATAGATCCACACGTTCAGTGACATGACAAATTTTTCGTATAGGCTTATGCGAATTTTCGTGTACGTCTGTGTTACATGTGGATGCGTGTTGAAATTACGTTATCTGTCTCTCAGTCTGTCTGCCTATCTATCAACCAGCCAGTCTATCTATCCTTCTTCTATCTATCTCTCTTCTTCTATCTATCTATCTATCTATCTATCTATCTATCTATCTATACTATCAGTCCGTATACCTATCAGTCAGTCTATCCATCTATCTAACTATCTGTCTATCTGTCTAGCTATCTATCTATCTATCACTATCTGTCAGTTATCTACTATCTGTCAGTTTATCTATCTGTCAGTTTATCTATCTGTCTGTTAGTTTATCTATAATCTATCTATCTATTATCTATCTATCTTTCTTTCTATCTATATCTATCTGTCTGTCTATCTTTAAAAAAAAAAACGTGTCTCCCTCAGCGTGCAAACATCTGTCGACCTGTCTCTCTGTCTAACTGTCTGTCTGTCTGTCTGTTTCTCGCTCTGTTCCCCCCCCCTCCCCTCCCTCCCTCCTCTCTCTCTCCTCTCTCTCCTCTCTCCTCTCTCTCTCTCTCTCTCTCTCTCTCAATCATTGCTGAAGATGAAAAAAGAGAAGCCCAGCTGAAGTCAGGAACTCACACAAAAGGGGATGTCAGCAGGCAGGCACATGTTGCACTGCAAGCTTCAGTTTGAAACTGTACACATGCTTTGACAGCAGAACAAAACAAAACAAACAAGCAAACAAAAGACAAAACAAACAAAGTGAAATTATTGGCGCGGCAATTAAAAAAAAAAGTCCCTGACGGATTGGACGGTTGTAGATGAAATCCTCTCAATATGTATCACTTACTGACAACACGAAAACAGCGTTCTGGGGGGGGGGGGGGGGGGGGGGGGGGGGGAGGGGGGGAAAAGAAATACGATCTCCTTTTTTTTTTTTCTTTTAAGATACAAGATTATTATTAGCTGCGACCTTTGCTTTGGTTGTGGAGGATTTCAGATGAAAGCATGAAATAACTTGAATCAGCATGGCTTCTGTATCATGAACGTAAAACAGTTTCTTGACCTTGTGAAAAAAAAATCGTAAACAACGTTTGCAACATTTGATCCATTTCTTTGATCTTTGCAGCGACTTCTTTTCCCCAGAAAATGAAATTTAGAAAGTGTGTGTTAGTTACCGCCAAG
>CM065745.1:46948087-46953087 GCA_033310375.1 Conus canariensis
TCTCTCTGTCTCTCTCTCTCTTGTCTCTCTCTCTGTCTCTCTCTCCTCTGTCTCCTCTCTCTCTCTCTCTCTGTCTCTCTCTCTCTCTGTTCTCTCTCTCTGTCTCTCTCTTCTCTCTCTCTCTCTGTCTCTCTCTCTCTGTCTCTCTCTCTCCTCTCTCTCTCTCTCTCTCTCTCTCTCTCTCTCTCTCTCTCTCCTCTTCCCCCTCTCGCTCGCTCCTCTCTCGCCCTCTTCATTTTTTGTTGTTTGCATTTTTTTTCAGATGTACTCATGCATTGATTGTTGCATTTTTTCATGTATATTGTTTCTGTCTCTCTCCTCTCTCTCTCTCTCTCTCTCTTCTCTCTCTCCTCCTCTCTCTCCTCTCTCCCTCTCTCTTCCCCCTCTCGCTCGCTCCTCTCTCGCCCTCTTCATTTTTTGTTGTTTGCATTTTTTTTCAGATGTACTCATGCATTGATTGTTGCATTTTTTCATGTATATTGTTTCTGTCTCTCTCTCCTCTCTCTCTCTCTTCTCTCTCTCTCTCTCTCTCTCTATATATATATATATATATATATATAAATATATGTGTGTGTGTGTGTGTGTTTCTTGTGTATGTGTGTGTGTGTTTTCTTATATATATGCTTTTTGATATATATATATATATATATATATATATATATATATATATATATATATATATATTCAATTATAAACAAAGCTTTCTCTTATGTCTTAGATTGAAGAAATAGGGGGAGATAAGCATTCATATCTGCAGTGGTAGATAATTCTGCCTAACTAACAATATGTGCTTGAGTGGGTGAATGGGAAAAATAAAATAAAATAAATGCTTCTCAAAATGAGCCTTCAGCCTATTTCTTCAATCTAAGACATAAGAGCAAGCTTTGTTATAATTGAATATTTCTTGCAGTCATTGCAACACCAAGCTGCTCTGTAAGTTGCTGGAATGGTGCTCGGTACTTATCCTTGGAATTTATTAGTTTATTGTATATGTATATATATATATATATATGTTCTTGTCAAGAGGGCAGGATTTAACAGAGTATATTATCCTTAATCTATTACCCTCTGAAAATAGAATTCGTACTTCTCTCTCTCTCTCTCTCTCTCTCTCTCCTTCTCTCTTCTCTCTCTCTCTCTCTCTCTCTCTCTCTGGGGCGCGTGCGCTCGTGTTGTTGTTGTTGTTCTTTGATTTAACGTCTTTTCACTTTAAAGTGATATTAGACAGGAAGTGAGTGTTTACTTGTATATGTGTATGAGTGTGTAGTATGCATGCGTGCTTGCTTGTGTGTGTGTGTGTGTGTGTGTGTGTGTGTGTGTGTGGGGCATGTGTGTGTGTGTGCGCGCGCGTGTGTGTGCCTGTGTGTGTGTTAAATATTAGTGGAAATACGACATAAGAACAATCCTTAGCAAAAATCAACATTAACAAATCAAATTGCAACAGTCAAAACAAAACAGTCTAAAATACGCAGAAATCATAAAAACGAGCCGACTGGACTTATCATTAAGTTCTGAACAAAGTTCAAAAGAAATACAGGTTCTTGGAAAATGCATTTAGATTCATCTTTTCTGAATTTTGATAGAGCTGATTCAAAATAAGGACAAAAGTACAAAATATGTGTTGTTGTACAACTATCAACAGCCCGCATACACATTGGGCGTTTTTTATGAACTTTGTTTTGAAAGCTTTAACCTAAGTCTGTAAAACAGTGAAACAATTTTTTTGCGGTGTTTTGGGTGTTTATTGACATTTTTTTGATAAATGTATAATTTATTAATGAATTCTGTTTTGAAAAATTTTGTGATCGAGCGTTTAAACAACACTTTATTGAAGAATTAGGCTTATGTACTTTGGGAAGCATGTAGTCTTTATATATCTTTTCAAAATTTTCAAAAGAAGCTTTTGTAATAAAGAGTAACCCTCTTGTAAACTTAAAAGAATGGGAATATCCTTGGATTTAAAAGACTTTTTTGCACCTGCACGAGCTGTACGATCAGCCCATTCATTTCCAGATATTGAACAATGAGATGGGATCCAACAAAAATCAACTGCGATACCCCTTGATATAAGAACATGAATAAGTATTTTAATTTCTGTGATGACTTCAGCCCGGTTTTTCGGATTTGTTGATTCTAAAGCTTGGAGAACTGATTTAGAGTCTACACAAAAGAGTGCACCATAGAAATTGAATGGTGTATCAATGACATACTGAATAGCCATTAAAACTGCTATTAATTCAGCTGTGAAAATGGAGAAGTCCTTACCAAGGTAAAAAGATTTCTCAGTTTTTTAAAGTGGGGATGACAAAACCACAGCCTGCCTGATTGTCTAATAAAGAACCATCAGTGAAGATTTTTAGATGATTGGGATAAAAATCATTCATATGGGATCTAGCTTCATATGCAAGAACATTGATGTTATCAAACTTGGACAGTTGTGTATAGTTATAATCAAACTTTGCCTTAGAAAGCTCCCAGGTTGGGATGGGACTTATTGGAAAACGCACAGCTAATTTCTTTTGATTAGTGTTTAATTTTGTCAATAGTTTAGAAGAAAATGTAAGAATAGTTTTTATTAGATCGGATACGTTTTGCACGCTTAGGAAAATGAATATCGGACCTAATTTCAAGTTCCATTTGGTTTGAATTTTGAATGGTAGAGCATCTTAAAATGTATTTAGCACAGGCTAATTTCGCTGATCATCAAGAGGCAAAACACCTGCTTCATGGTAAGATCCTATGATGGAACCATGAAATGGAACGCCAAGGGCTATTCTGTATGCTTTACCAATCTATGCTCCGCAGTTTTTTCAATAGATATTTTGGAGCACTAAAGAAAACCTCTTGTGCATACGACAATTTAGATCTAACTAAAGCTGAGGACAAATGAATTAATGTATTTGTGTCTTGACCCCAGCTTTGTCTGCTTATGACTTTTAGAAGGTTCAATGACTTTCTTGCTTGATTTACAGCATGTTCTAAATGCAGATTCCAAGAGAGCTTAGACGTTTATATAAACACCAAGAAATTTAATATTTGAAGCGTATTTAAGTATGATGTTGTTAACTTTGAATTCTGGGGCATTGTGAACATATCCACTTGCATCGAATAGCATCATGTGAGATTTTTGAGGTGATAAGCTTAAACCATTTTCAGACATATACATAGCAATATTATCTAGATCACACTGATATGCTCTTTTTATAAAATTTATAGACCTTTTTGATGTTTTCTTTTTTAAAGTAACATTCATCCACAAACAGATATCATCGGCATTACTGAATGAAATTACTTTTTTGGGAAATAGATATTGGTAAATCGTAAGTTTGGATATTAAATAGAATAGGAGCAATAACAGAGCCTTGAGGGATACCCATATCAAGGAATCTTTTAGAGGAATAGATGTGACCAATTCTTGTTTGGATACTTCTGTTGGCCAAGAATGTTTTAACATAGTCATAGATATGACCAGAAAGCCCAACCGTTTTTAACTTGTATAGTAATCGTTCATGCCAAACCTGATCGTATGCCTTATTTATATCAAAGAATGTGGCAAGAACATTTTGTCTTTTGGCAAATTGTTGTTTGATTTGAGTTGTTAATTTCACTAAATGATCAATGGTTGATCTGCCTTTTCTAAAGCCTCCTTGGTTTACAGGGATAATCCCACGTTTTTCGCAATGATAAGACAATCGATTTAAAACAATTTGCTCCATTAATTTGCATACGTGAGACGTCAGAGAGATAGGTCTATAACTATTCACATCGTGTACTGGTTTGCCCTGCTTTAAAATAGGGACTATAATTGAATCTCTCCATATGGATGGGATGTTACCTTCAATCCAGCATTTACTAATAATTCCGTGTAAAAATAACAAAAAGTTTTCTGGAAGATGTTTTTATCAACTCATTGGAAATGGCATCCAGACCAACAGAAGTTTTCTTGGTCTTAGGTAATGAACAGATAGCAGACAGTAATTCTTGGAAAGTAATTTCAGCATTCAAGTAGTGATCATTATTTTTCTCAGGGTCATTGTATATGTCATTTTGTGATTGATTTTCCCTCAAAGTTCTGCATTTGTCTGATAGACTACTGTAGGAGCTATTCTTTACAAAGGTGTCAGCAAATGCCTCAGCTTTTTGATATTCTGAAGGAAATTGTTCATCACCTAGAATAACTGGATATTCTGGTAGATGAATCCCATTTTTCATTTCATGGATCTTTTTCCAAATTTTACTTTTATCTTTATGGTCACTTATTTCATTAAAACAAAACGTTGACCAAAAGTTGCTTTTAGCACTTTCTATAACTCTGTTTCTTTGGTTTTTAGCAGATTTGACAGGAACACTGCCTTTCACTTTTTTAACTTTAGCATACGATTTAAAGATGTTCTTGTTTTTGTCTACAGCATTTTTACATGAATCTGTCCACCATACTTTACCAACGTGTTTTGAAGAGTTTGACACATTAATTTTGGGAATTGCTTTGCCTGCAGCATTTAAAACTGCCTCTGTAAAATGAGTGTACATAGATTCAATGTCTGATTTATCAAAAGAACTAACGTCGTAAGACCTTAGAACAGATTCAAATTTGGCCCAGTCAGCTCGTTTATAATCAAATTTAGGAATTTTATCCTTTACATCATTGTGCTTAACTTCAAATCCTCTAAAAGTAAGGATAATAGGAATATGGTCACTTCCCAAAGTGTTATCGTGTAATTGCCACTTGCAGCTAGGAACTAACTTTGGAGAGATTAGAGTCAGATCAATTGCTGATGGTTTGTGGCTGGGAACATCAGGCAGTCTTGTAACACTTCCGTCATTTAAAAGAAAAAGTGGAGAATCTGAAATATTCTCCACCAAGCGATTAGAGGTTACTTTGACGCAAGATAGATCCCAAAAAGGAGCATGTTCATTAAAGTCCCCCGCTATTAACCATTTATCAGTTGTAGTATTTAACGAACGTAGCCAGTCAGAATTGCAATCAATAATACCTTTTG
>CM065745.1:46958087-46962578 GCA_033310375.1 Conus canariensis
GTTTCCCCCGTTCTGGTGTTCCCCCCGTTCTGGTGTTTCCCCCGTTCTGCTGTTCCCCCCGTTCTGGTTTCCCCCCCGTTCTGCTGTTCCCCCTGTTCTGGTGTTCCCCCCATTCTGTAGTTTCCCCGTTCTGCTGTTCCCCCCGTTCTGCTGTTCCCCCCGTTCTGTAGTTTCCCCGTTCTGCTGTTCCCCCCATTCTGGTGTTCCCCCCATTCTGTAGTTTCCCCGTTCTGCTGTTCCCCCCATTCTGGTTTTCCCCCCGTTCTGCTGTTCCCCCCCGTTCTGGTGTTCCCCCCGTTCTGTAGTTTCCCCGTTCTGCTGTTCCCCTGTTTTGCTGTTTCCCCGTTGTGCTGTCCAGCATGGCTTTCCTTAGGATCGCAACGGTTTTTCCCAGGATCACAACAGTTTTCCTCTGGATCACAACCGTTTTGCTTATTTTCGCAACTGTTTTCCTCAGCATCACAGCTGTTTTCCTCAGGATCACAACTGTTTTCCTTTGGATCGCAACTGTTTTCCTCAGAATCACAGCTGTTTTCCTCAGGATCACCGCTGTTTTCCTCAGGATCACCGCTGTTTTCATCAGAATCACAACTGTTTTCCTCTGGATCACAACCGTTTTGCTTATTTTCGCAACTGTTTTCCTAAGGATCACCACTGTTTTCCTCGGGATCACAACTGTTTCCCTCAGGATCACAACTGTTTTCCTCAGGATCACAACTGTTTTCCTTTGGATCGCAACTGTTTTCCTCAGGATCACAGCTGTTTTCCTCAGGATCAGCGCTGTTTTCATCAGGTTCACAGCTGTTTTCCTCAGGATCACCGCTGTTTTCCTCAGGATCACAGCTGTTTTCCTCAGGATCACCGCTGTTTTCCTCATGATCACAGCTGTTTTCCTCAGGATCACCGCTGTTTTCCTCAGGATAACAACTGTTTTCCTCAGGATCACAGCTGTTTTCCTCGGGATCACAACTGTTTTCCTCAGGATCACAACTGTTTTCCTCAGGATCACAACTGTTCTCCTCAGGATCACAACCGTTTTCCTCAGGATCACAACTGTTTTTCCTCAGGATCACTGCTGTTTTCCTCAGGATCACAACCGTTTTCCTCAGGATCACAACTGTTTTCCTCAGGATCACAACCGTTTTCCTCAGGATCACAACTGTTTTCCTCGGGATCACAACCGTTTTCCTCAGGATCACAACTGTTTTCCTTAGGATCATAACAGTTTTCCTCAGGATCACAACTGTTTTCCTCGGGATCACAACCGTTTTCCTCAGGATCACAACTGTTTTCCTTAGGATCATAACAGTTTTCCTCAGGATCACACACACACACACACACACACACACACACACACACACACACACACACACACACACACACACACACACACACACGCAAACTACATGGAGAACAGTCGTGATTCGTCAAAAATTACATGGAAAACAGTCGTGATGCTTCAAAAACTGCATGGAAAACAGTCGTGATCCTTTTAAACTACATGGAATACAGTTGTGCTTCTTCTAAAACTACATGGAAAACCGTCGTGATTCTTTAGAAAATAACAGGGGAAAACCGTCGTGATTCTTTGGAGAAAAGCAGGGAAAACAGTCATAAGTTTCAGAAAATAACAGGGGAAACGCGTCGTGATTCTTCGGGAAAAACGGGGAAAACAGTTGTGATTCTTTAGAAACTAACAGGAGAAAACTGTCGTGATTCTTCGGGAAAAGAGGGAAAACGGTCGTGAACCTCGGGGATAGCAACGTAACACAGTCTTCCAGAAGGATGTTATTTGTTTTCCTCAACTGACAAGGAGAAAACGGTTATTGTCATCAAGCTTTTGGTCCAGTTAGCATCTTTTATGTCGCAGACCATCAGCCCGCTGACCAACCTGGACGCGAGAAAGGGGGGGGGGGGGGGGAGGGGGAGGAGGAGGAAGAGGTATAGGAGTGAAGTGGGAGAAGGAAAGGGTGAAGAGGTGGGGGAGGGAGAGGGAGGGGGGAAGAGGAGTGTAGCAAACGACTCACGGCATTGTTCAAACAGGAGTAGAACAACAGCCCCTGCGAAGCCAAAGCCGCCTTCCATGTCGTTTTCCCAGCAAGCTAGATAGGAGCTCCTTTCTACTCAGCGGCTCTCTCGAGACAACACCCTCCAGTAGGTAGCTCTCATCTTTCTTCTTCCCCCCATGACGCCGCAACCCTCCCCTCCTCCCCCCCCCCCCCCCACACTCCCCGTCTCCGTCTCCTACTCCTCCCTCCCACCAACCCTTCCCCCCCCACCTTCCTCCCTTCCCTCCTCTCTTTGCTTCCTCATCCCGTTCATCCTCTTTCTCCACTCCTCCTCCCTTTACCTCTCCCCGCATCTTCTTCCTTGAATCGTCTTCTTTCCAGTCCATACCGCTGTTCTTTTTTAAAAACTAACCCCCCCCCTTCCCCCCCCCCCCCCCCCCCCCCCCGCTTCCAAGTACGTCTGCCCTGTACACAAGTGGGGGAAGGAATAGAGGGGAGGGGGGGAGGAGGAGAGAGGGACCGGAGCCGGGAGGGAGCGAGTGAGGGCGTTAGGGAGGGGAAGGTGGGATGGAATGGGAGGAAGAGCCGTATACCGATGCCTCTCTGGAATTCCAGAAGGAGGGGAGGAGGGGGGTGGGGCGGGGGTGGGGAGAGGGGGGGGGGGTGGGAGGCTCGGCGCGTTCCGCTGAATGATGATAGTAGCCCGGTCTTGTCTAGCACCAAGGCAGGCAGGGAGTGGTGAAGGGGAGGGCGGAAAGGATGGAAAGCGTGGGGGCGAGAGGGCTGTGTGTGTGTGTGTGTGTGTGTGTGTGTGTGTGTGTGTGTGTGTGTGCGTGCGTGCGTGCGTGTGTGTGTGTGTGTGTGTGTGTGTGTGTGTGGTGTGTGTGTGTGTGTGTGTGTGTGTGAGAGAAGAAAAGAGAGAGAGAGAGAGAGAGAGAGAGAGAGTAAAGGAAGAGAAGGAGGGGATGACTGGAGCTTCTTCGCAGACTCTGCCACGAAGAAAATGCGTGGTCGCACGCCGCAATTGAAACTCGGAATGGGGAACGCATACAACCCTCGTCCGTCACTTGTCTTCTGAGACGCTGAACAGCCTTTGAGCTGCGTAACAATTCCACTTAAAACGAAACGTAAAACGAGACAGGAAGCAACAGTCAAGAACAAACAAGAACGATAACTCTTGCTTCCGTGGTGGGGCGATTACTCGCTCCTAAGTCCAAAAGAATGCTGCGCATGGCCACCGCCCGTTCACCCTGCACAGCTGCAGACACAAATGACGCCGATCAAACAAGGAAACGTCCCGGGGGGGGGGGGGGGGGGAGGGAGGGGGGGGAGGATGCTCCAAGTTTGTCCCTTTACCCTGCGCCTGACACGTGCACACAGCAACGGAAACTTCAAAAAAAAAAAAAAAAAAGACAGACATTAACATGATTGTATTCAAGACACCTCACAGCCTTTTGATCTAGAACGTGGTCAGATAGAACGCTAAGTAGAACGGAGACAGAGTCAGGCAACCTCGGTTTGACGGATCGGACGGACAATCTTCACTGAAGCATGAATGAGAAAACGTCCTCAGAAAAGGCAAGCTTGGAACATTTGGAACTCCCCCAACTCCCCCCTCCACCCCCCCCCTCCTCCACCCCCCCCCCACCCCCCCCTCCTCCACCCCCCCCCCCTCCTCCATTCCCACGGCTGCGGGCCCCTTACGCTAACAGCTGACTGTAAGTTAACAGAACGCACGCTCCCTTGCGGATGTTGCCCACTCATTCTTTCCCACAGCCGCGCGCATGGCACGTGTTGTCCATCGCACATGTTCCAGCCAGTGCGCCTTCCGCAGAATGCCCACACACTGGAGGATACTGTTCGTTACCGGCATGCGGGCTCTCTCTCTCTCTCTCTCTCTCTCCTCTCTCTCTCTCTCTCTCTCTCTCTCTCTCTCTCTCTCTCTCGCGTGCGCGCGCGTGCGTTATCTCTCACAGTGACCATAGGCACTGACCACGCGTAAAGCAAGACGACACTATGGTATGCATTCATTCATCAGGTGGGGCAGGGCGCATTACTATGTTTCATCACAGAAATCGTATTTTCTTTCAAATAATGCTTTCTTTGTTGCACATTCCGCATTCAGTGCCTTAGTAATATGGCACATAGTAATATGGTACACATCTGTCATTAATTGACAAAAGTGCCGAAAATAAAAGCAAAATTTGTGCGGGGGGGGGGGGGGGGGGGGGGGGAGGGGGGGAGGGGAGGGGACTGCTATAAGGACACGGTGCTGCTGTTAGCTTAGGGGGAAGGGGGGGGGCACAGACGGCTCTTTGTTTGCATGGTGTATAATCTGTGTCTGCATTAGCGCTAGGCGAACTGGCGTTGTAAGCAGCACTGATTTGGTGCTGTTGGAATGCAACTGACCCACCATGATAGCAAGAGTTATTTTTTTCTCAGCTGGCCCTTCAGTACTTGTGTCTTAAGATGTCATGTTTTT
>CM065745.1:46962678-46977678 GCA_033310375.1 Conus canariensis
AATCGAGATTCAGTACTGACTGTATCTATTCTCTCTCTCTCTCTCTCTCTGTGCGCGCGCTGGTGGATATATTTTTGTTTAGTTTCTCTTTTAGCAAAGCTTATGTGCCGATCACTTCATTGCTTTTGTTTTTGTAGAAATAAACTCTGTGTGTGTGTGTAAAAGACATTGTGTTGATCACTTTTTTACTTTTGCTCTCGAAGAACATACATGAGAAAGTGTTCACAGAATGAAACATGTAACAAAATTTCCGTATTCATTTTCAATTCCAGTTCCTGTTTCTGGTGGAATGGAGAAGAGAATCTCGGGATGAATCTCTAAATGGACATCCATTCTAGGTACGCCTGCCTTCCACTTATGTAATATACATCTTGCTCTGCTCTGCTCCCAGCGGTGAAAGTCTACACAAAGCACGTCTGCTGATGCCACCCCTAGTCCACGATCTTCAGTCCTGGAAATCACACTACCATCTGAACATCCAAATATTCACGGCAAGACTTCATGTGGTTCAAGGCGAAAGATTTACTCCTGTTCAGAAGAGAAACAGTTCAATCCTAAGTCTCTCCGTGTCGTGCACGCCGTGCTGTTTGCTATACCTTGCAGGTTGTCCCTCCCCCAGTCTAAGCCCATGTAGACAAACAATCATTATTGTTCTCCCTCCATAATCATGGCCATTGCAAAACATAGGCTTTATCACGTCTCTGTACTTTATGACATTGAAAAGGGACATAAATCAGCCAAGATCTACTGCTGCTATTCGGCTAACTATGATAATAAGCTCGATGATTGCTCATTAGATTTGAGCCTGTTCAGCTTTGATGTGTGTGCTCTGTATTGTGGCGTAGACTGACTGGGGAAAACGCATCCTCATGTGGTAGGCTACTGACTAAACTTCTTCGAGGCCTTTCGTCCGCTGGGTCAGAACTCATCAGGGAGACACGGCTGGTTGTGTCTGCGCTCCTGGCGTCAAATAGATACACACCACAGTCCATAATACTGTGGTGTTCTCACCACCAAGGGTGCAAAAAAGAATCCAATAGCACCCCCACAGTATTATGGACTGTGGTGTGTCTCTATTTGACGCCAGGAGCGCAGACACAACCAGCCGTGTCTCCCTGATGAGTTCCGACCCGGCGGATGAAAGGCCTTGGAGCAGGCAATACAAATTATCTGCCTTCAAAAGGGATTACGATGGTTCCCTTATGCAGCTAGTGAAGAGTTTTCATATATGCAATATATTTCTTAATTTCATGTTCCCAGTTTCTCTATCTTCAACACCCCCCCCCCCCCCCCCCCCTCCTTAAGTCCAAATCTTTGCCAGGTCATTACTATGAAGACAGTTCAGTTGTTGGCCTGCGCTTGTTTTTCCCCCACTATTAGATTGTTCGTCTATGTATTTGTCTGACTTTATTCAAGTTTAAAAGGCTGTGCCAGTCTTGAATAAAAGTTACTCTGTGTTAGGCTTCCTTATGGGAGCAAAAGTTACCCAACTTGTTTACTGTTTATTGTTTACTGTTCCCTGCCTCATTTCATTTCCAATTTTGTTTTGATTAAATTGAGGTTATTTGTATTTGTTTCTGTCCATCTGTGTTTGTCTTTTGATCTCCCTTGCATCTTTGGGTGGATCCTCAAGCGTAGGCTCAAAGATTGTCCCCTACATTTTATACTATTTGCATAATGTCTTTAGTTTTTCAGCAACTTTTTTCCTCCCCACACTTTTGTTTGGTTTCATTTACTACCCTTCACTGGCTGCTTTGGGGGTGCTATTGGATTCTTTTTTGCACCCTTGGTGGTGAGAACACCACAGTATTATGGACGTGGTGTGTCTCTATTTGACGCCAGGAGCGCAGACACAACCAGCCGTGTCTCCCTGATGAGTTTCGACCCGGCGGATGAAAGGCCTTGGAGCAGGCAATACAAATATATCTGCCTTCAAAAGGGATTACGATGGTTCCCTTATGCAGCTAGTGAAGAGTTTTCATATCTGCAATATATTTCTTAATTTATGTTCTCAGTTTCTCCATCATCACTCCCCCCCCCCCCCCCTCCTTAAGTCCAAATCTTTGCCAGTCATTACTATGAAGATAGTTCAGTTGTTGGCCTGCGCTTGTTTTTTCCCCACTATTAGATTGTTCGTCTATGTATTTGTCTGACTTTATTCAAGTTTAAAAGGCTGTGCCAGTCTTGAATAAAAGTTATTCTGTGTTAGGTTTTCTTATGGGAGCAAAAGTTACCCCACCTGTTTACTGTTCCCTGCCTCATTTCATTTCCAGCACAGGTAAAGACTGAGATACGATGATGATACAGTGATTTTCAAAGGCACTGGACAATCTTTATCAGTAGGTTCCGTGGTTGTAAGGTTATGCTGTATCACTGATCATGGTGTGACGTTTACTGATATAGTATGATTCTGACGGTAGTTCACTCAGTGCAGATGAACTTTTGTGAAAGTTGACAACACGGACAAGACTAGTTTGAGTCTAGGAATACGGGCGGATTGTAACTCTTGTCGATTCGTTCTGACCCAGATATTCCGAATCTGATCGATGATACTGCCATTCGATTGGGCCGGTTTGTGGGTGTGGCAGGGGTATCGGGGCATAATATCCACCAAAGAGGGGAGAGCACAAAAACTAAAGCGACCTGGCCAGCTAAGGTCAGCGGCCCTGAATTTGGGGGTGTCACTTTTCAGGCTCAGGTTGGACGGAAATCCAGTCATATGTATTCACACACACCCATACACAGAACATCGCTTTTCATTTTCAAGCCCAGCAAAATGTTGTGCGTTTCAGTTCAGGTCTGGGACAATTTCCACTGGGTTTTCCGGTTTTAGTAGTGCTTTTTTAAGCTGAGGTCACAAATGGTGTTCAATGGAGATCGCATTTGAGTGGCGTCACCCATAGGTTAAGTACGTGTTAACCATGCAATGATGCATATGAAATACTAAATTTTGAAAAAAAAGAGAGAAAAATCAAAGTATTTCGATTGGATGCCTGCATAGGAAATAATACAGCAAGTGGTGGTATCTTATTCTTCAGTTAATCAGCCATCTTTGTACTCATCTTTGTACTCATCTTTTCTACATCTGGGTGTCTCCCCTCTGTCTCTGTCTCTCTCTCTCCTCTTTTTTCTTTAATGACTCTTGTTTGAAACCCCTGCTGTGGTGATTTACTATGTGCGGTATACACAAGGTCACAGGTAAAATGATTCTTGTTTGAACCCCTGCAGTGGTGATGTTACTATGTGTGGTATACACAAGGTCACAGGTGATAATGATTTGTGTTTGAACCCCTGCAGTGGTGATGTTACTATGTGTGGTACCCACAAGGTCACAGGCAATAATGATTTGTGTTTGAACCCCTGCAGTGGTGATGTTATTATGTGTGGTGCACACCAGGTCACAGGTAAAAATGATTCGTGCTCGAACCCCTACAGTGGTGATGTAACTATGTGTGGTGCCCACAAGGTCACAGGTAAAAACGATTCGTGTTCGAGCTCCTGTAGTGGTGATGTTACTGTGTGTGGTACTCGCAAGGTCATAGGTAGTAATGATTTGTGTTCGAACCCTTTGGCGATACTATTACTAGCTTTGATACTGACATGGCTTCAGGTTATAATGATGATGTACTTCAAATCTACTTTCAAATCCTTTGAGCGATGTTGTTGCAGTATAGGATGCGGATATGGTTTCAGATTATTACGACTGGTGTTCGAACCCCGATACCGACATTTTTACTGTGTGTAATACTGATATGGCTGCAGATTATACTGATCGGTGTTCGAACCCCTGCGATGTCTCCGTTATTGAATGTGATGCTGATATGATTTCAGGTCATAATGATTTGTGTTCAAAGCCCTGTAGCGCTCTTGTTACTGTGCGTGATACTGACAATTTTTTTTCAAATTTAAATGATTGGCGTTCGTATCCCTGCAGCAAAATTTTCACTGCGCGTGATACTAACATGGGTTCAGATTATAACGATTCGTGTTTGAATTCCAGTAGAATGTTATTACTGTGTGTAATATTGGTATGCTTTCAGCTAGTAATGATTGGCCTTTGAACTCTAGTGATCTTGTTGCTGCATGCGACACTGACATGGTTTCAGGTTATAATGATTCACCTTTGAACCCCTGCATTGATGTTGTTTCTGTGTAATGGCATAGCCTCAGCAAATGATAGTTGGTGTTCGAACCACTGTAGCGTTATTGCTACTGTATGTGACGCTGACACGGTTTCGTGTTATAACGATGTGCTTTACCTTACCAGTGATTCGTGTTCGAATCTCAATGGCGATGTTGTGACTCTGTGTGATACTGTGAATGGTTCAGATAAAAATGGGTTTTCTCGTGTTTGTGAGATTTCTGAAGCAGGCATGAATATAGCGTCTAACTGTGGTGAACAGAACTCTGGCAACTCGGTCTGCTTTGTTGGTCATGAGGGGATGTCACGTTGTGGGGGATGCGGATGTATGCATGGAAGTTCCAGGATGGTGGTTTCGGATCATGCGGGTGATGAGGTGCGTTCTCGCCAATCGGAGAATGAGTGGCGGGAGGTTTGTGGGGGTGGGGCGAGTGGTGTCGGATTGGATCATGTTTATGCTGAATTCACTGAATCGTCATTTGGGGCACCGATTTCAACAGATGATAGCGATGACGGAACTTTGTCTGTGAATTCCGTTGACAATTCTGTTTCGAGTAATGATTATTCTTCGTATCAAGAAAATCACCAGAAGCGTTTTTTATTTATGCACTGGAATATGAATGGTTTATGTCAAAAATTTTGGATAACGATTTTGTTTCTTTTGTGTCATCTTTCCATTGTTTTGCTTGGTCGAAACCTTTGTTGATAGTACTGATTCGGATATCTTTACAGGATACAAGGCTTTTTGCCAACCAACTAAGAAGCTTTCAAATGCTGGGAGGCCTTCGGGTGGTGTCGTTTTTCTCATCAAAAATGAGTTTTAATCTTTTGTGAAGCAGATCAAAGTGAGTGTTGAAAACTTTCTGTTGTTCGTCATTAATAAGAACCTGTTTGGCGTGGAAAAGGATGTGTTGTATGTCTGTGCGTAAGTACCACCCGAGGGTTCTCGGTATTATAGCTATCTGGGAGTGGATGGGGATGGGACTGCCTTACTGGAAAACTGTTTATTTTATAAAGCCCTTGTAGATAATGACTATTTTGTGCTTCTTTCTGGTGATCTAAATGGTCGTACTTCTAACATCTCGCAGCCTGTGTCTGTTGAAAATGATCTTTATTGTCCACATTCTCAAAGAGATTTTGCAAATATTACAAGAAATTCACAAGATTCTGTTATGAATGGATTTGGTAAGTCCTTGCTAAACATGGGTACTGCGTTAAACTTATGAATTATGAATGGTATGTGTTATGGCGATAGTGAGACTGAAGTGGAATTTTGGGGATGGCGTGGGAAGGGGGGTGGGGGAAGTCAACACTAACAGAACATAGTGACAATCGACAGGCTGGTTCTTCAGTTTTGGGTCAGGAGAAGGGTTTGGGGTTCCACTGGGAGTTTCAACCATAATCAGGCCAGGTAATGCAACTGTCTCGGGTCTGGATCAAAATTTTTAATTTGATGCTATTGACCAGTGGAAAGACGAAACGTGAAGGGTGGGAACGAAAATATGCTTCATTTGTTTTTGTATGAATCTTCTTGTTGGAGATGTGCAAGTACGCATGTGTCTTTGAGCATTTCTGGCTATACAGTAATCCACAACATCCTGGTAACAGGCGATTGAAAGAAAGAAGGTACATGAATAATTCGGAGAGCTGCTATACTGTACAATGTCAAACACTTTACAAGCTGTGATAGTGGATCAGCTGTTCAATTACCACAAAAAAGGCCAGAAAGCTAAAAAAAAAAAATCAAATTGGGGATGGGAGTGGTGGGGTAGAGGTGTGTGTATGCTTATTTGTTAGTTTTGTTTTGAGCGTGTGTGTGGATGTGGCCGTGCATCTTTTTTTTTTTAAGCAGTGTTAATCATTTCATAGAAGTTAGGTAAGACTCGCGCGCGCGCGCGCGCGCGCGCACACACACACACACACACACACACACACACACACACACACACACACACACACACACACACACACACATGGACACTTGTAGTAGTGGCTGAGACCATGTTACCTAGGCACTGAAGGCCTGTGTAACGTGCTGGAATAACAGATCAATCGGGCATTTACTGAGTTTTGTCCGTGACAGTATTTACAGCTGTTTCCTGATCTTTGCTTTTTTTTGCACGTGTAACCCCAGCACACAGTGGCCTAACGGACTAGTAAAAGTGGCGTAGTGTATAACCTAGTCCTGCTAGCTGTGTATTCTTCATGGATTCGAGCCCTGTTGAAGTTAAACAGTGTTGTGTGTGACGTATTTGGCAGAATTCTTTCACCATAACTTTTTCTGTTTATTCTGAGCATGTACGTGATCCAATAACATACATCAATGTAAAAGTGTATTTTTCTCTACAGGTTGTGGCAGCTGTATGTCAGTTGAGTAGCATAATGATGGCAGGTATGAAAAATGGCCAGCATACTGAAAGCCAGTTCTGTTAGTTTTTAACCATTGCAAAATGGAAAACAAAATCATGGTCATTTGTTTCAGTGTAGATTTTAGCCCCCTTTTTTTTTTAAATGTTGAATCTGTTTTCAATGTATGTAGGAAACTTAAGGCATTATCCATTTATTTCTGTATGTGTGTGTTGAACTTTTCGTCCTATAAGCAGTTAAAGTTTGAAACTGCTGGCATTCTCCTGAATTGTGACAAAATCTTTAATACAAGAAAAAATGATTGTCTGTATAGTTTCAGGATTTGCAGTCCTGATAAATGATTATGTAATTTGAGGGTAAAGTAGCAAAGACCAAAAACAAAAGGGGGGTCAAAAGGAAACAAACAATACACAACGTTTCGACTCTTGGAGTCTTTTTCAAGTGACATGAAACAGAAGTTGTTTCAAAAAATTTTGAAGTGACAAGAACTCAAAAAACACACAAAAGGGAGGAGGCTGGGTAGACACAGGCTAAAATGTGAGTGAATAGAAATCAGAGGAAATCTGGATTTGAGAATAGACGGCTGTGGGTGGGAGGGAGGAGGGCAAAGAGGGAGGGGGGGGGGGAGAAAGGAGAAGGGACATTGGGAGAAAAAAAAACAACTCTTGCACACACACACAAAACTCTCTCTCTCTCTCTCTCTCTCTCCCCCCCCCCAACACGCCACCACACCCCACAGGCAACTTTGCATGCACAAATGCATGCACACAACCACACACACCGCGTACACACACACACACACACACACACACACACACACACACACACACACACACACACACACCACACACACACACACTCGCACACACTCGCACACACTCACTCACACTCACACACACACAACACACACACACACACACACACACACACACACACACACACACTCTCTCTCTCTCTCTCTCCCCACCCTCCCAGTACCACCCACCCCCACACACATACCATTAGAGAGAGGGAAAGAAAAAAAAAAGGGGAGGGGGTAAGGGGGGGGGGGGCAAAACACGTTTACAGCTCATAATGATATGCATACCTTAGGGTGTCTAGGCATATATATGATATATACATGTACAACCGCAAACAAATTTTTTTCTACCTCAAAAAACTTTTTTGTACAGAAAACAACAAAGGTGGGGTGGGGTTGAAGACCACAAAACAAACAAGCTATGCACACCTATCCTAGCTGCCTGCACGTTGCGTGCATATAACCCTACACACACAACACACACACACACACACACACACACACACACACACACACACACACACACGCACACACAACACAAAAACAAAAAAGGACCTCCAGCGGCCATTCAAATAGTCCACATTGCATGACTAAAATGGCGACTCCACCACCTCAGTCCTTGACGTTCAGTCCGTGGGGAGTGAGCGTCCCTAGCCTAGAGATCAGAGAGGATTCAAGGAATCTGCGGTGTATGACATCTGAGTGGTTTTGGTAAACAGCAGAGCCGACATGTGAATCACATTATGTCCAGGGCTATTGAAGTGTGTGCCTATGGGGGTGTCCTTATCCTGGAGGTGTTCCCAGAATCTATCATCCACGGTACGGTAGGTCTCACCACAGCAGAGTTTGGAACAGAGGCTGCATGAGGGTGTGTGTGTGTGTGTGTGTGTGTGTGTGTGTGTGTGTGTGTGTGTGTGTGTGTGTGTGTGTGTGTGTTCGCACTCTCTATGTCTCTCTGCCTCTCTCTATAATGGTATGTGTGTGTGTGTGTGTGTGTGTGTGTGTGTGTGTGTGTGTGTGAGGGGGGGGGGGGGTGCTGGGAGGGGGGGAGTGTGTGTGTGTGTGTGTGTGTGTGTGTGTGTGTGTATGCAAGGTTACCTCTGAGGTGTGGTGGCGTGTTGGGGTGTGTGTGTGGGGGGGGGGGGGGGGGGCGGTGGGGTGAGAGTTTTGTGTGTGATGCGCGGTTGTTGTTTTTTCTCCCAATGTCCCTTCTCCTTTCTCTCCCCCCCCCCCTCCCTCTTTGCCCTCCTCCCTCCCACCCACAACCATCTATTCTCAAATCCAGATTTCCTCTGATTTCTATTCACTCACATTTTAGCCAGTGTCTACCCAGCCTCCTCCCTTTTGTGTGTTTTTTGAGTTCTTGTCACTTCAAAAATTTTTAAACAACTTCTGTTTCATGTCACTTGAAAAAGACTTCAAGAGTCGAAACGTTGTGTATTGTTTGTTTCCTTTTGACCCCCCTTTTGTTTTTGGTCTTTGCTACTTTACCCTCAAATTACATAGTTGTTCCCTAAAAAGACCCAGTCAAGTGTTATCAATGTTCCTGATAAGTAATGTTTCCCGAAAGCATTGTTCAACATGTTTTTGAAGTAATGAAAGCATAGTTCAACATGTTTTTCAAGTAACGAAACCATTGTTCAACATGTTTTTGAAGTAACGAAAACATTGTTCAACATGTTTTTGAAGTAACGAAACTATTGTTCAACATGTTTTTGAAGTAATGAAAGCATTGTTCAACATGTTTTTGAAGTAACGAAACCATTGTTCAACATGTTTTTGAAGTAACGAAACCATTGTTCAACATGTTTTTGAAGTAACGAAACCATTGTTCAACATGTTTTGAAGTAACGAAACCATTGTTCAACATGTTTTTGAAGTAACGAAAGCATTGTTCAACATGTTTTTGAGGTAACGAAAGCAAGATCTTTGTCTCTACACAGCACCATGGCCAAAGCTCCTGCCATTGGAATCGATCTGGGGACCACTTATTCCTGCGTGGGGGTGTTTCAGCATGGCAAGGTGGAGATCATTGCCAATGACCAGGGATACCGGACTACACCATCCTATGTGGCGTTCACAGACGAAGAGCGACTCATCGGTGATGCTGCCAAAAACCAGGTGGCCATGAACCCTGAGAACACCGTTTTTGGTGAGTCTTGGTGTATGTTGTAACGTGATTAGGCTTTGGAGCAATGGAGTATTTTTAAAGGAATGGCGTTACATAAGATATTCTGAGAGTATGTTCAGTAGCATTAATTTTGACTTGGAGCTGGTTAAGAACTTTTAAAAAAGAGTTGTGGCTACAGTAACCTGACTGTCCTCCTCCTCCATTCGTTGCACTTTTCTCCCTTCAAAACATGTGTCTTCATCAAAGATTGAAGTAGCGTAACCTAATTTTCCTCTTTCCAAGTTCATGAGACACGTGGGAAGAAGTCCTCGCCAGTTTTAGTGTCTTTGTGTCTCATTCCTCTGGCCAGAGTCATTGCTCACATCTGCTGTCACTGGAGTTCACTTTGCTTACATAGTTCTTGAATATAGAGGTTTGAACTTGTCAGATGTGAATGAAATGGAGGTTGTGGACTTGGACTATAAAGTTTATTCTCATAAGCTTGATTGTTGTGTTGTCCAGATCAGAAGTTAGGTAGATCCAGAAAACAGAACAAGACCATAACTACGCTAATTGTGCGCACTTGCCAACCAGATCTCTACAATTCAAAAAGATGAAGCTGACTTAGAATTGTTGCAACTTTTTGCTGTTGTTGTTGTTGATGTTTTTGTTTTCAGACGCCAAGCGTCTGATAGGCCGTCGCTTTGATGACCCGAATGTCGCTTCTGACATGAAAACCTGGCCCTTCCATGTTGTGTCCGACTCGGGGAAACCCAAGCTGAAGGTGGAATACAAAGGAGAAAACAAAACGTTCTTCCCTGAAGAAATCTCTTCCATGGTGCTGGTGAAGATGAAGGAGACTGCAGAGGCTTATTTGGGGAAAGTGAGTAGGATTGTAGGTTTAAAACATAGTGTTCAGTGCATTTTTTTTTTGGTCTGGTTTTTGAAGGATTGATGACATAGGTTTTCTTGTGTGTGTGCGTAAGTTTTGATTACACAGTTTGTTTAGAAGTGGTGTCTTTGTTTAGAAGTGGTGTCTTTGTTTAGAAGTGGTGTCTTTGTTTAGAGGTAATTCCTACTATACTGCGTGTTCTTGACACAAAAGTAAAAGTCATTTCGTTTGCTGTAACGAACATTTTTTGTGTGTCACATTTTTGGTGGGAAGGCTCTTATTGAATGTGCCGAAAATTGTGCACCCAAGAATGTGTGAGCAGCTAGACACAAGATGCGCACATACTGTGTGCATACACAGATGCGCACTTGCGAACACACACACACACACACACACACACACACACACACACACACACACACAGTGCAGATATATTACTCTCGCAGTATTAGCAAGATGATCTAGTCCAGCAGTTGAGTGTTGTTGTGACATGTTGATGTTTTTGATGTTGAACAGACTGTAACTGACGCTGTCATCACCGTACCAGCCTACTTCAACAACTCTCAGCGTCAGGCGACCAAAGACGCAGGGACTATCTCTGGGCTCAATGTGCTGCGAATCATCAATGAACCAACTGCTGCCGCCATCGCGTATGGACTTGATAAGAAGGTGATGAGGTCTTTAACCTTTTTGACACCCATGATCTAAGTGCAGTTAATGCTGCAGTGACTCACTTTAATTCACTGTAACTCCGTCATTTTTCAAAGTTCGCTGCTTTTCTTGTGTGAAACAAATTCAAAGGACCTGTAATCTGTTGTCTCTTCTTCCTGCAAGACAGAGTTATCAATCTTACAGTACAGTCTGCACAGAGATCAAACAAGGAAACCTCGTATTTATATAGGCAAGCTTGGAACATCCTTTTGGGGGATGTTTCCTTGTTCGTTCTGTGTGCTCTGTGCTGTCATATCTGCTAGGCGATTCGGTGTCGTAAGCAGCGTTCCTTTGGAGTTATGGGCGTGTATTTGTTTTATCATGGGAGCAAGAGTTGCCATGCTTGTTTGTTCTTTGCTGTTAATGTTCCCTGCCTCATTTCATATTTACTTTCATTTCGATCAAATCGAGGTCACCTGTATTTGTTTCTGTTTGTTCATGTACTTTTCTAACTACATTCAAGATCAAAAAGGCTTCGCCAGTCTTGAATAAATGTTAATTTGTATTTGTTCATTTCTCCAGTTGTTGCTGTGTAGATGTGTTCAGTTCAGGATATATAAGCAAGCTTGGAACATCCTTTTCGGGGATTTTGCCTTGTTTGTTCTGAGTGCTCTGTGCTGTCATTCTTTGGGAGTTATCGGCGTGTATCTGTTTTCTTGTGGGAGCAAGAGTTGCCCTGCCTGTTTGCTGTTTGCTGTTTACTGTTCCCTGCCTCACTTCATATTTACTTGCATCCAAATTAGCTCAGTTGATGTCAATGTCTAACGCTTTAGGCAGTAAACAGATGTCTGTCTGCACGAAAATCATCATGAAACACTCCTATAACTTCTTCACTAGTTTGAAATGAATGCGCTCAGTCTGTTATATTCCTAAAAATCATCCAGTCAAATTCACTTTTGCTCAAAATTCGAGGTAATTCTAATCATGTTGCTGAATCATGGCATGGCACAGACAGGGGTCTGAACTGGCCTAGGTCCACTGGCATTTTGTTTGCTTTTTTTTTTAATTGTACAGTTTCACCCTTCTGACCTGAATCATCATCGGACAAAGAGGTCCAATAATGACAGTGACCTTTTCAGGTCGACGGCGAGCGCAACGTGCTGATCTTTGACCTGGGAGGGGGCACTTTCGACGTCTCCATCCTGACCATCGAGGACGGCGTCTTCGAGGTGAAGTCCACGGCGGGAGACACCCATCTAGGGGGAGAAGACTTTGACAACCGCATGGTCGACCACTTCATCACCGAGATCAAGCGCAAGCAGAATAAGGACATCTCGGGCAGCAAGAGCGCCGTCCGCCGCCTGAGGACGGCCTGTGAGCGTGCCAAGCGCACCCTGTCTTCCTCCACGCAGGCCAGAATTGATATTGACTCCCTGTACGAGGGCATCAGCTTCTACAGCAGCATCACCAGGGCCAGGTCAGTGTGCGCTAGTTTCAATGATGCATTTCTTTGTAATCCACATGTAAGTGATTCATTTCTTCGTACTCCACATTTAAGTGATTTATTTCTCTGTACTCCACATTTAAGTGATTCGTTTCTTTTTACTCCACATTTAAGTGATTCATTTCTTTGTTAGACTTACTTAGACTTAGATGCTCCCGCATCTTGCGACGCAGGAGGCAGTCAAGGCGCTCCACTGTGCACGGTCCTCAGCCAGTTTGCTGGTGTCACTCCATCCTCTGTCAACGAGTCGGAGGTCTCTCTCCACTGTCTGTCGCCAGCTCATCCTGGGTCGTCCTCTTTTTCTCTGGCCTGCTGGGGTTCATTTAATGGCCTGGTTTGCAGGTCTTGAAGAGGGTAATCTTAAGACATGAGCCAGCCAGTGGAGGCGCTGTTCGGACCTCTCCCTGACCTCTTCATTTGGTGCAAAGTCTGACCATTTGATGCCCAAGATCTTACGTAGGCACTTAGTATCAAAAGCGTCGAATTTTCTCTCCTGTGTGGTCTTCAGTTGCCAGGTTTCTCATCCATATAACAGCGTTGAAATCACACTGGAGTTATAAAATTTCAGTTTGATTCCAAGGGAGAATTTCTTGCTGTTCCATATTTTGTTCAGCTGATTGAATGCTGATGTTGCTTTCCCAATACGACACTTCAGTTCATGGTCGAGATCATTGGCGTTGTTGATAGAGCTGCCTAGGTATGTAAAGTTCTCTACTACTTCCACTTGTTTTTGGTCGATGAGAACGTCTGTTGGCCCTTGGTGTTTACCAGTAAGCATGGTTTTAGTCTTTTTGGCATTGATGATGAGGCCAATGTTGCTTGCAAACTTGCTGACGTTGTCTACAAGCACCTGCAGATCTTGAGTGGTGCTGGCAAGAGCGGCAATGTCATCGGCAAAATCCAGATCTGAAAGGCTTTCCCTTCTGTCCACTTGATTCCCTTTCCTTGGGTTGCGTGTTTCAAAACCCAGTCAATGGTAATTGCAAAGAGGAGAGGGGAGAGGATACAACCTTGCCTTACTCCGGTGACAACTTCAAACCAGTCGCTGTAGCCATCTTCCGTCCTGACTCTGCACTTGGAGTTTATGTAAATCTGCTCAATGGCCAACACAACTTTCGCTGGGATGCCGTAGGTTTTCATTATTTTCCACAATGATGGTCTGTGGACACTGTGAAACGCTTTAGAGAAGTCAATGAAGCTGATGGCCAGGGGTACTTGGTGCTCTCCACACTTCTCGATGATCTGTCTTAGTGTGAAGATCTGTTCCGCACAGGATCGTTTTGGGCGGAAGCCTGGTTGTTGTTCCCTGAGCTCATTGTCCACTATGTCGCGCAGTCGGTTGAGGATGACCTGGCAATACACTTTCCCTGGTAGCGACAATAGAGTAACTCCTCTCCAGTTGTCGCACTCTGAGAGGTTGTCTTTTTTTTGGAATACAGACGACTTCGCCATTCTTCCAGTCCTCTGGGATGACTCCAGAGTTCCAGGCCTGGTTACAGAGACTGCACATCCAAGAGACGATGCAGTCACCACCACTTTTGAGCATTTCCGCATTTCCGTCGAACCCAGGGGACTTATTGTTCTTAAATATCTTGATTGCTGTTCTGATACCCTCTTCAGTGAAGTCATCAGTGTTGATTGGGAGCAGGATGGATGGGTCTTCTGCCTCAGCTGGTGTCAGTGGCTCGGGTCTGTTTAGAACTTCTTTGAAGTGTTCGGCCAATCTTGCAAGCTTCTCCTCGTCTCTTGACAGAAGTGTGCCATCTTTCGCCTTCACAGGTCCAGAGCCAGTCCTCACAGTACCAGTTATCTTCTTTGCAATCTGGTAGACAGCTCTCATGTCGTTGTGCTTGGCAGCTTCTTCGGCATCTTCTGCTTGCTTATCCAGCCAATCCCTTTTATCTTTCTGGGCATTTCGCTTCACCTGCCTGTCCTTCTCGATGTACTCTTGGTAGTATGCTGTTTGGTCTGAGGTGCAGTTGTGTCTTTTCTGATGGAGTTCTCTCCTCTCTGCTATCAATTCCCATGTGTCATCACTGATCCAGGATTCCCACAGTGACTTCTTAAACCCTAGGATTTCTTTTCCATCTGTGGCCATGGCATCCTTCATCTCCTCCCACCATTCTGTCGATCCTGGCATCGTTTCAGTCAGGACTGAATACCTGTTGCTCAGGAAAGCTTGGAACTGGGCCTCTGTGGTGGGGTCCTTTAGCTTGCTTGTATTGTATCTCTTGGACGGAGTCTCTTTCTTCTTTCTTCTCTTGAGCTTGATCTTCAGCTTTGCTATCACCAAATGGTGGTCACTGCACACGTCTGCTCCACGGTACACGCGTACATCTTGCAGACACCTCGGTCCAATCGTGATGTGATCGATTTGAGTCTTAGTCCTGCGATCATTTGATATCCATGTGATCTTGTGGATATCATTATGCTGGAATAATGACGACCCAATTTTCATGTTGTTCATTGCACAGAACTGCAGGAAGTGTTCACTATTATCAGTTCTGTTACCATACCCATGTGGACCAAGGACATG
>CM065745.1:46980178-46995178 GCA_033310375.1 Conus canariensis
AAAATAACGGTTTTTATGGTTATTTAACCGATGTGCATTTTTGAAACTGGTATTTTAGTCCTCACTGGGCTAAAGCCTATGTACCTACCAAATTTCATACAGATCGGACAATATGTCAAGAATAACGGTTTTTAACGGTCAAATTTTGAAACGCTATATGGAAGTGCCATTTGTGTGTGACAACCTTTCTGTATACTAAATTTCATTAAAATCCACCAATATGTTAAAAAAAAAAACCCGGCAAAATAACGGTTTTCACGGTTATATAACCGATTACACTTTTGAAACTGGTATTTTAGTCATCACTGAGCTAAAGCCTATGCACATACCGAACTTCATCCAAATCGGACAATATGTCAAGAATAACGGTTTTTAACGGTCGAATTGTGAAACACTATATAGAAGTGCCATTTGTGTGTGATAACCTTTCAGTATACCAGATTTAATTAAACTCCACCTATATATAAGAAATAACGGCAAAATAACGGTTTATAACTTGTTTAATCGATTTTTAGCGTTACATCACTTACATATGGAAAAGAGGCTCCGATTTGTCACAAGATCATCCAAACCGCTTATAAATCGGCCAAGTACTTTCTTAGATATTCCATAAAGAAGAAAAACCATTTTGGGCCGTTATAACCGATAGTAACGGCTATTCTGGTCAAATAAAACATCGGGCATCATCCATGACCCATAGTGAACATACCTACAAATTTTCAGAAAGATGGGCCAAGTACTTTCTGAGATATTCCATAAAGAAGAAAAACCGTTACAGGCCGTTACAGCCGTTAGTAACGGCTATAACGGGGTAAACTAAAACATCGGGCATCATCCATGACCCATAGTGAACATACCTACAAATTTTCAGAAAGATGGGCCAAGTACTTTCTGAGATATTCCATAAAGAAGAAAAACCGTTACAGGCCGTTACAGTCGTTAGTAACGGCTATAACGGTGTAAACTAAAACATCAGGCATCATCCGTGACCCATAATGAACATACATGCTAATTTTCACAAAGATCGGCCAGGTACTTTCTGAGATATGCCATAAAGAAGAAAAACCGTTACAGGCCGTTACAGCCGTTAGTAACGGTTATACCGGGGAAATTAAACATCGGGCATCATCCGTGGCCCATAATGAACATACCTACAAATTTTCAGAAAGATCGGTCACGTACTTTCTGAGATATTTCATAAAGAAGAAAAACCGTTACAGGCCGTTACAGCCGTTAGTAACGGTTATACCGGGGAAATTAAAACATCGGGCATCATCCTTGACCATTAATGAACATACCTACACATTTTCAGAAAGATCGGCCTAGTACTTTCTGAGATATTCCATAAAGAAGAAAAACCTTTACAGGCCGTTGCAGCCGTTAGTAATGGCTATAACGGGGTAAACTAAAACATCGGGCATCATCCGTGACCCATGATGAATGTACCTGCTCATTTTTACTAAGATCGGCCAAGTACTTTCTGAGATATGCCATAAAGAAGAAAAACCGTTACAGGCCGTTACAGCCGTTAGTAACGGTTATAACGGTAAACTAAAACATCAGGCATCATCCGTGGCCCATAATGAACACACCTACAAATTTTCAGAAAGATCGGTCCAGTAGTTTTGTCTGGAGCGAGTGGAACACATTTTGGCCACGGACACACACACACACACACACACACACACACACACACACACACACACACACACACACACACACACACAGCATTTCTTCGTTCCCATTCTAAAGTACTCCCTGTTCTATAACAAATGGGAGTACAAAAAAGAAGAAGAAAGAAACAAGATGCAAAGCATATAAACGTACTCCCAGTTTATCCTGAAAACGCGTGAGATATTCCATAAAGGGGAAAAACCGTCTTGGACTGGTGTAACCGTTAGTAATGGCTATTCTGGTAAACATCGGCCATCGCCTGTGACCTATAATGAACATACTTACAAATTTTCAGAAAGATCGGCCAAGAACTTTCTAAGATTTTCCATAAAGAAGAAAACCATTATGGGCCGTTAGTAATGGCTATAATGGTACACTTAAACATCGGGCATCATCCGCGACCCGTAATGAACATACCTACAAATTTTCAGAAAGATGGGCCACGTACTTTCTGAGATATTCCATAAAGAAGAAAAACCGTTACAGGCCGTTACAGCCGTTGGTAACGGTTATAACGGTAAACTAAAACATCGGGCATCATCCGTAACCCATAATGAACATACATGCTAATTTTCACAAAGATCGGCCAAGTACATTCTGAGATATTCTATAAAGAAGAAAAAGCGTTACAGGCCGTTACAGCCAATTGTAACGGTTATAACGGTAAACTAAAACACCGGGCATTATTCGTGACCCATAATGAACATACCTGCTAATGTTAACAAAGATCAGCCAAGTACTTTTCTGAGATATTCCATGAAGAAGAAAAAGCGTTACAGGCCGTTACAGCCGTTAGTAACGGTATATATGGTAAACTAAAACATCGGGCATCATCCGTAACCCATAATGAACATAAATGCTAATTTTCACAAAGATCGTCCAAGTACATTCTGAGATATTCTATAAAGAAGAAAAAGCGTTACAGGCCGTTACAGCCGTTGGTAACGGCTATAACGGTCAACTGAAACATCGGGCATCATCCGTGACCCATAGTGAACATACTTGCTAATGTTCACAAAGATCAGCCAAGTACTTTCTGAAATATTCCATAAAAAAAATGTTACAGGCCGTTATAGCCGTTAGTAATGGCTATAACGGGTAAACTAAAACATCGGGCATCATCCGTGACCCATAATGAACATACCTGCTAATTTTCACAAAGATCGGCCAAGTACTTTCTGAGATATTCCATGAAGAAAAACAACCGTTACAGGCCGTTACAGCCGTTAGTAACGGTTATAACGGTAAACTAAAACATCGGGCATTATTCGTGACCCATAATGAACATACCTGCTAATGTTAACAAAGATCAGCCAAGTACTTTCTGAGATATTCCATGAAGGAGAAAAAGCGTTACAGGCCGTTACAGCCGTTAGTAACGGTATATATGGTAAACTAAAACATCGGGCATTATTTGTGACCCATCATGAACATACCTACAAATTTTCAGAAAGATGGGCCAAGTACTTTCTGAGATATTCCATAAAGAAGAAAAACCGTTACGGGCCGTTACAGCCGTTAGTAACGGCTATAACGGGGTAAACTAAACATCGGGCATCATCCGAGACCCATAATGAACATACCTGCTAATTTTCACAAAGATCGGCCAAGTACTTTCTGAGATATTCCATGAAGAAAAACAACCGTTACAGGCCGTTACAGCCGTTAGTAACGGTTATGACGGTAAACTAAAACATCGGGCATTATTCGTGACCCATAATGAACATACCTGCTAATGTTAACAAAGATCAGCCAAGTACTTTCTGAGATATTCCATGAAGGAGAAAAAGCGTTACAGGCCGTTACAGCCGTTAGTAACGGTATATATGGTAAACTAAAACATCGGGCATTATTTGTGACCCATCATGAACATACCTACAAATTTTCAGAAAGATCGGTCAAGTGCTTTCTAAGATATTCCATAAAGAAGAATAACCGTTACAGGCCGTTACAGCCGTTAGTAACGGTTATAACGGTAAACTAAAACATCGGGCATTATTCGTGACCCATAATGAACATACCTGCTAATGTTAACAAAGATCAGCCAAGTACTTTCTGAGATATTCCATGAAGGAGAAAAAGCGTTACAGGCCGTTACAGCCGTTAGTAACGGTATATATGGTAAACTAAAACATCGGGCATTATTTGTGACCCATCATGAACATACCTACAAATTTTCAGAAAGATCGGTCAAGTGCTTTCTAAGATATTCCATAAAGAAGAATAACCGTTACAGGCCGTTACAGCCGTTAGTAACGGCTATAACGGGGTAAACTAAAACATCGGGCATCATCCGAGACCCATAATGAACACACCTGCTAATTTTCACAAAGATCGGCCAAGTACTTTCTGAGATATTCCATGGAGAAGAAAAACCGTTACGGGCCGTTACAGCTGTTAGTAACGGATGTAACGGTAAACTAAAACATCGGGCATCATCCGTGACCCATAATGGACATACCTACAAATTTTCAGAATGATCGGCCAAGTGCTCTCTGAGATATTCTATAAAGAAAAAATACCGTTACAGGCCGTTACAGCCGTTAGTAACGGCTATAACAGGTAAACTAAAACATCAGGCATTATTCGTGACGCATAATGAACATACCTACACATTTTCAGAAAGATCGGCGAAGTACCTTTTGAGATATTCTATAAAAAAGAAAACCCGTTACAGGCCGTTACAGCCGTTAGTAACGGATGTAACGGTAAACTGAAAATCGGGCATCATCCGTGACCCATAATGAACATACCTACAAATTTTCAGACAGATCGGCCACGTACTTTTTGAGATATTCTATAAAGAAGAAAAACCGTCACAGGCTGTTACAGCCGTTAGTAACGGCTATAACGGGGTAAACTAAAACATCGGGCATCATCCGTGACCTATAATGAACATACCTGCTAATTTTCACAAAGATCAGCCAAGTACGTTCTGAGATATTCCATGGAAAAGAAAAACCGTTACAGGCCGTTACAGCCGTTAGTAACGGCTGTAACGGTAAACTAAAACATCGGGCATCATCCGTGACCCATAGTGAACATACCTACAAATTTTCAGAAAGATCGGCCCAGTAGTTTCGTCTGTAGCGGGTGGAACACATTTTGACCACGGACACACACACACAGACACACAGACACACACACACAGACACACAGACAGCATTTCTTCGTTCCCATTCTAAAGTACTCCCTGTTCTTTAAGAACTGGGAGTACAAAAAGGGGGCTCTTTGCAAAGCACATTGTGAATGGTGCACTCAGGAGCTACAAGAGGTGCCATGTTGTAATGCTCAGTCCTTCCTCTATGACCTTTATGAAAACGAAACATAGGGTGGCCCTGGACAAGAGGATCAGGAGCTAAGGGGTAAATGGAAGACAGACGCTGTGTTAGTCGAAGGGGTGACACACATAGAAACTTTGGAGTTGATTTGTGGATGCTAAACTGTTGGAATTGAAATGTCTTAAGGCTGTGATCGTATTTGAAGGTGTAATAGTTAGGAATGCTTTAAGGCGATGATTGTGTTTGAAGATTTAAATGACCAGCTTAGCTATTCATTTTGAGATGAGTGCACCTGCAGTATTGTTCTGATTGCTGTGGCGTATTTCCAATTTTGGTGGAGGCAATGTCTCGATTGGCTTGCCTGTTACAAGATAATATTCTTTTATTGCTTGATCAACATCTTTAAATGTGTAAGCTGCATGTCCCTGTTTTTTCAGTTCATCGTTAATAAAATCTAACTGCTCAATTCTCTGCTTTTCATACGCAGCTTGTGCTGCGGCTAGTTGCTCCATAGCTTTGTTATGTCTTTTTCTCTCGCCGTCATCCCGTAGTTTACTAAATGCGTAATTACTTCCGCTAAAAGCAAGCGCATTAACCACAGCGCCACCAATCATCATTACGAGTGAAGCCATTTTTATAAATGTATTTTTTTAATTTTACATATTAATACTGTCTGGAATTATTCCTTGCTTAACTAGAAAATCTTTCGTAGCAAATGAAGCTGTAATAACAGCAATCAGCTTTGCTGAGTCTTCAAAGCCTAGTTTGCCAAGATCTGCTGGTTTTATTTTTAACAGGCTTTTACCAAGCATTGTGTATCCTACACTTAGGCCTCCAATAACAGCAGAATGGTATACAAGGTTAGTAATAGTTTTTTCGGTGCTCATTTTTAAAAAATAAAATAATATTTATTTATTAATAAAACATGAACTGCGATGATCTACTACAGCTTCAGGGCAGCCTAAACGTTCCTGAACTTATGATTACAAATGATGAAGTTGATGACCAAGATATTATGCCCAAAAAGGAAAGGCTGTATTCTTTGGCAGCATGTGGAAAAACAAAACAGTACCTTGGAAATGAATTCAGCATAGAACAGATTCAACAAATGTCGCCACAAGACATTGTAAAGTATCACAACAGGTATGAAGCGCAACTGGGGTCAAGAATGGTAAAAAGTGTTGGGCAAACGGTTCTTAGTTTGTACACTAAACTAGTTAGTAGATTTGCTCCCATTGATTCTGAACAAGATTTTATGTATGATTTAACACAGGATCCCGTTTTAACAAAGTCATTAGAGTCTCTAGGATGTGATCTGTATTACAGATTTGGAACATTGTTATCGCCATTAATCATGGGATTAATTACTTTTAATCATATAGATTTTGTTTCCCTTCAAAATGACCGAGCCAGAAAATCAGCAGAAAACATTGATGGAGAAAGTGACCAGTAAAAAGCCTCCTCATCCTGGGCGCGTTGCAGCAGGAAAAAGATTAGCAGAGTGGAACAAACAAAAAAAATTAATGTTGCAATCACAGAATGTAACTCATAATGAAAAAACACCAGTTGTGCCAGAGCCACAACAAGAACAAGTTGTTTCAAGTCCCGCAACATCATCATGGATTATTTGGATTAAAAGAGTTGGCATTTTTGGCGTCATTGCTGTTGGTGGGGGTGGTTATTACGTTTATAAAACATATAAAGAAAGACAGCAAAAACCAAAGCAGCCCAAAAAATCACAGCCACTAAATACAAAATCTGAACAAAAAAGAATACCAGAACCGCCAACAACAAAAGATCATTTTGATCCATTTGATATGCAGTAATATTTCAAGAACTTAATAAATAATTATAAGTGACTTGAATAAGAACTTGATAACGACTTCATGACGACTTGATGAAAACTTAAATAAGAACTTGATAAGAACTTGAGGTAACTTGATTAAGAACTAGATTAAGAATTTGGGGTAACTTGATTAAGAACTTGGGGTGACTTAATTAAGGACTTGGGGTGACTTAATTAAGAACTTAATAAGGACTTGGGGGGTGACTTAATTAAGGACTTGGGGTGAAAAGTGGAACTGGTAGGACCACTTGTCATTTGATATGTGCCTGGGCGCTGAGCAGTGATTCGTTGTCGGGCTGGCCTGCAACTACTAGTTAAGCGCGATGAAGAACAGAGAAAGAGGCAGCTCACGCTATAGCAAAGAACGTGTTAGCGCACGCCCGCGCCGCAAGCCCGGTGAGAGAAGAAACGCGCGAGGCGTGTTTTATTGATTTTTTGGTCAGAACATAGGGAGACACACAGTTTGTAAACAGGACGCTAGGCCTGCTGACTTACTGCGTGTTGTCTTGGTCTTGCAAAAAAGCTGACAGTCAACCGACTGGTAGTACAGACTGTTTGGGGGAACGCAGACACTATTTATTATAGATGACTGTTCGGCCGAAACTGGCTTTCAGCGGGAGACATGCTGGGATAAGTGTGTGGATTTTATGTCAGAAATATAACTCAGTTTTAAAAGACTTTAGAGAACAGTTAAAGACTGTAGTTTTATTTCACATGAAAGACAGAGACGCATTTGATGAATGTATGCGCGAAAATGATGTTATTGAAGACGATCAAGAAAAACGAAGGATTAAGCAAAAACTTAAGTCTCAAAAGTTTTCTAAATTAGTGTTAAAAACAGATAATCCTACACATTATGTATGTTTGTAAAGTGTTTACTATTAGAGAACTGTATAATAGGCATTCTGGGTAAGCCGGCGGAGCAACAGCGAAACCGGCTTCAGCCGGTTGGAGCTGGCGGAGGTGGGTGAGCCAGAATGCCTATTATACAGTTCTCTTACTCCACATTTAAGTGATTCATTTCTTCGTACTCCACATTTAAGTGATTCACTTCTTCATACTCCACATTTAAGTGATTCATTTCTTCGTACTCCACATTTAAGTGATTCATTTCTTCGTACTCCACATTTAAGTGATTCATTTCTTCGTACTCCACATTTAAGTGATTCATTTCTTCGTACTCCACATTTAAGTGATTCATTTCTTCATACTCCACATTTAAGTGATTCATTTCTTCATACTCCACATTTAAGTGATTCATTTCTTTTTACTCCACATTTAAGTGATTCATTTCTTCGTACTCCACATTTAAGTGATTCATTTCTTTTTACTCCACATTTAAGTGATTCATTTCTTCGTACTCCACATTTAAGTGATTCATTTCTTTTTACTCCACATTTAAGTGATTCGTTTCTTCGTACTCCACATTTAAGTGATTCATTTCTTCGTACTCCACATTTGAGTGATTCATTTCTTTTTACTCCACATTTGAGTGATTCATTTCTTCATACTCCACAATAAAATAAGTGATTCATTTTTTCGTACTCCACGCATTAAGACACCCGCAATCAGTAACGAAGGTAGTTTGATCAGAGGTCGAGCTCAGCACCATGAGTTAACCTAGTCAGCACACAGGGACAAAGCATGCCGTGTGTAGAATGTCAGTGGTGTGTGGTGTGTGTGTGTGTGTGTGTGTGTGTGTGTGTGTGTGTGTGTGTGTGTGTGTGCGCGCGGCGCGCGCGCGCGTGCCTGTGTCTGAGAAAGTGCGTGTGCTTGAGTGTGTGTGTGTGTATGTGGGAGGAGACTTGGTTCTCCTTAGTGTGTATGTGGGTAAACTGTGTGAGAGAGAGGAAGACAGAGACAGAAGACAAGAGATAAGCAGACAGGACAGAAGGAGATACCGATAAAAGTATCAGAATGATGTACTTGCGCCCGCTCACACGTGCACGCAAACACACACACACACACACACACACACACACACACACACACACACACACACACACACACACACACACACACACAAAGCCAGGTATCAATCAGAGCTTAAGTAAGGCTATTTCATGTCGGTTATGATCTAAACAGCCGGCATACGAAAGAATAAGAAAGAGACCTGGACAAAAAGTCAGCGGCTTTTTCATATTGTAGGTTATCCCAACATTTTCATGTAATTTACTCTTTTTTTTTTCTTAGATATATGTTCCATTGCAAATTTGTGGGACTGGTATTTATTTTTAGTACAGTTATAATACATTACCTGATCTTTGTTTCAGTTTTTGACCTTGTACTTTCATTTGTGTTTTTTCAGCTTCGTTTCACTGTTTGCCTTCGCTGATTCAGTCATGCTGCAGTTTCTCTCATTACTCGTAGATTCTCTTGATCTTGTGTTTGTTTCCACTTCTTATCTTCCGACTTTTCCTCTTTGAATTTTTTTGCGAGCTAGTTACATTAGTATTGACCGCTAAATTACAAGAGCAATTGTTCATTGTTGAAATTTTATTGTTAATCATGCAATCATTCAGTGGATCGCACACACGCACGCACGCACGCACGGACACACACACACACACACACACACACACACACACACACACACACACACACACACACACACACACACACACACATCTAACGTACATGTGTCCATATGTGTGTTGTCTAAGTGAATATAATGGTCACTCATCTGCACTATGAAGATCTCAACATTAATTCAACATTAACTCCAACTCGCATCTTGGTGCCTTAAGTCATTGCAACTTGAGACTGAATCTGTCCTAAATCTTGTATTGACAACACTGATGTCTGAACTGTCATCGCTGCAAATTTATTTGGTCAGTCACTTGCAAAAATAAAAATAAAAAAAAGAAGAAAAAAGTAAAAAAAAAAAAATAAAAAAAAACAAGATGCAAAGCATTTAACGTACTCCCAGTTTTCCAAATCGCTTGTAAATCGGCCAAGTACTTTCTGAGATAAATAACGGCAAAATAACGGTTTTTACGGTTATTTAACCGATGTGCATTTTTGAAACTGGTATTTTAGTCCTCACTGGGCTAAAGCCTATGTACCTACCAAATTTCATACAGATCGGACAATATGTCAAGAATAACGGTTTTTAACGGTCAAATTTTGAAACGCTATATGGAAGTGCCATTTGTGTGTGACAACCTTTCTGTATACTAAATTTCATTAAAATCCACCAATATGTTAAAAAAAAAAACCCGGCAAAATAACGGTTTTCACGGTTATATAACCGATTACACTTTTGAAACTGGTATTTTAGTCATCACTGAGCTAAAGCCTATGCACATACCGAACTTCATCCAAATCGGACAATATGTCAAGAATAACGGTTTTTAACGGTCGAATTGTGAAACACTATATAGAAGTGCCATTTGTGTGTGATAACCTTTCAGTATACCAAATTTAATTAAACTCCACCTATATATATAAGAAATAACGGCAAAATAACGGTTTTTAACTTGTTTAATCGATTTTTAGCGTTACATCACTTACATATGGAAAAGAGGCTCCGATTTGTCACAAGATCATCCAAACCGCTTATAAATCGGCCAAGTACTTTCTTAGATATTCCATAAAGAAGAAAAACCATTTTGGGCCGTTATAACCGATAGTAACGGCAATTCTGGTCAAATAAAACATCGGGCATCATCCATGACCCATAGTGAACATACCTACAAATTTTCAGAAAGATGGGCCAAGTACTTTCTGAGATATTCCATAAAGAAGAAAAAACCGTTACAGGCCGTTACAGCCGTTAGTAACGGCTATAACGGGGTAAACTAAAACATCGGGCATCATCCATGACCCATAGTGAACATACCTACAAATTTTCAGAAAGATGGGCCAAGTACTTTCTGAGATATTCCATAAAGAAGAAAAACCGTTACAGGCCGTTACAGTCGTTAGTAACGGCTATAACGGTGTAAACTAAAACATCAGGCATCATCCGTGACCCATAATGAACATACATGCTAATTTTCACAAAGATCGGCCAGGTACTTTCTGAGATATGCCATAAAGAAGAAAAAACCGTTACAGCCGTTAGTAACGGTTATACCGGGGAAATTAAACATCGGGCATCATCCGTGGCCCATAATGAACATACCTACAAATTTTCAGAAAGATCGGTCACGTACTTTCTGAGATATTTCATAAAGAAGAAAAACCGTTACAGGCCGTTACAGCCGTTAGTAACGGTTATACCGGGGAAATTAAAACATCGGGCATCATCCTTGACCATTAATGAACATACCTACACATTTTCAGAAAGATCGGCCTAGTACTTTCTGAGATATTCCATAAAGAAGAAAAACCTTTACAGGCCGTTGCAGCCGTTAGTAATGGCTATAACGGGGTAAACTAAAACATCGGGCATCATCCGTGACCCATAATGAATGTACCTGCTCATTTTTACTAAGATCGGCCAAGTACTTTCTGAGATATGCCATAAAGAAGAAAAACCGTTACAGGCCGTTACAGCCGTTAGTAACGGCTATAACGGTAAACTAAAACATCAGGCATCATCCGTGGCCCATAATGAACACACCTACAAATTTTCAGAAAGATCGGTCCAGTAGTTTTGTCTGGAGCGAGTGGAACACATTTTGGCCACGGACACACACACACACACACAACACACACACACCACACACACACACACACACACACACACACACACACACAGCATTTCTTCGTTCCCATTCTAAAGTACTCCCTGTTCTATAACAAATGGGAGTACAAAAAAGAAGAAGAAAGAAACAAGATGCAAAGCATATAAACGTACTCCCAGTTTATCCTGAAAACGCGTGAGATATTCCATAAAGGGGAAAAACCGTCTTGGACTGGTGTAACCGTTAGTAATGGCTATTCTGGTAAACATCGGCCATCGTCTGTGACCTATAATGAACATACTTACAAATTTTCAGAAAGATCGGCCAAGAACTTTCTAAGATTTTCCATAAAGAAGAAAACCATTATGGGCCGTTAGTAATGGCTATAATGGTACACTTAAACATCGGGCATCATCCGCGACCCGTAATGAACATACCTACAAATTTTCAGAAAGATGGGCCACGTACTTTCTGAGATATTCCATAAAGAAGAAAAACCGTTACAGGCCGTTACAGCCGTTGGTAACGGTTATAACGGTAAACTAAAACATCGGGCATCATCCGTAACCCATAATGAACATACATGCTAATTTTCACAAAGATCGGCCGAGTACATTCTGAGATATTCTATAAAGAAGAAAAAGCGTTACAGGCCGTTACAGCCAATTGTAACGGTTATAACGGTAAACTAAAACACCGGGCATTATTCGTGACCCATAATGAACATACCTGCTAATGTTAACAAAGATCAGCCAAGTACTTTCTGAGATACTCCATGAAGAAGAAAAAGCGTTACAGGCCGTTACAGCCGTTAGTAACGGTATATATGGTAAACTAAAACATCGGGCATCATCCGTAACCCATAATGAACATAAATGCTAATTTTCACAAAGATCGTCCAAGTACATTCTGAGATATTCTATAAAGAAGAAAAAGCGTTACAGGCCGTTACAGCCGTTGGTAACGGCTATAACGGTCAACTAAAACATCGGGCATCATCCGTGACCCATAGTGAACATACTTGCTAATGTTCACAAAGATCAGCCAAGTACTTTCTGAAATATTCCATAAAAAAAAATGTTACAGGCCGTTATAGCCGTTAGTAATGGCTATAACGGGTAAACTAAAACAGCGGGCATCATCCGAGACCCATAATGAACATACCTGCTAATTTTCACAAAGATCGGCCAAGTACTTTCTGAGATATTCCATGAAGAAAAACAACCGTTACAGGCCGTTACAGCCGTTAGTAACGGTTATGACGGTAAACTAAAACATCGGGCATTATTCGTGACCCATAATGAACATACCTGCTAATGTTAACAAAGATCAGCCAAGTACTTTCTGAGATATTCCATGAAGGAGAAAAAGCGTTACAGGCCGTTACAGCCGTTAGTAACGGTATATATGGTAAACTAAAACATCGGGCATTATTTGTGACCCATCATGAACATACCTACAAATTTTCAGAAAGATCGGTCAAGTGCTTTCTAAGATATTCCATAAAGAAGAATAACCGTTACAGGCCGTTACAGCCGTTAGTAACGGCTACAACGGGGTAAACTAAAACATCGGGCATCATCCGAGACCCATAATGAACACACCTGCTAATTTTCACAAAGATCGGCCAAGTACTTTCTGAGATATTCCATGGAGAAGAAAAACCGTTACGGGCCGTTACAGCTGTTAGTAACGGATGTAACGGTAAACTAAAACATCGGGCATCATCCGTGACCCATAATGGACATACCTACAAATTTTCAGAATGATCGGCCAAGTGCTCTCTGAGATATTCTATAAAGAAAAAATACCGTTACAGGCCGTTACAGCCGTTAGTAACGGCTATAACAGGTAAACTAAAACATCAGGCATTATTCGTGACGCATAATGAACATACCTACACATTTTCAGAAAGATCGGCGAAGTACCTTTTGAGATATTCTATAAAGAAGAAAAACCGTTACAGGCCGTTACAGCCGTTAGTAACGGATGTAACGGTAAACTGAAAATCGGGCATCATCCGTGACCCATAATGAACATACCTACAAATTTTCAGAAAGATCGGCCACGTACTTTTTGAGATATTCTATAAAGAAGAAAAACCGTCACAGGCTGTTACAGCCGTTAGTAACGGCTATAACGGGGTAAACTAAAACATCGGGCATCATCCGTGACCCATAATGAACATACCTGCTAATTTTCACAAAGGTCAGCCAAGTACGTTCTGAGATATTCCATGGAAAAGAAAAACCGTTACAGGCCGTTACAGCCGTTAGTAACGGCTGTAACGGTAAACTAAAACATCGGGCATCATCCGTGACCCATAGTGAACATACCTACAAATTTTCAGAAAGATCGGCCCAGTAGTTTCGTCTGTAGCGGGTGGAACACATTTTGACCACGGACACACACACACACACAGACACACAGACACACACACAGACACACAGACAGCATTTCTTCGTTCCCATTCTAAAGTATTCCCTGTTCTTTAAGAACTGGGAGTACAAAAAGGGGGCTCTTTGCAAAGCACATTGTGAATGGTGCACTCAGGAGCTACAAGAGGTGCCATGTTGTAATGCTCAGTCCTTCCTCTATGACCTTTATGAAAACGAAACATAGGGTGACCCTGGACAAGAGGATCAGGAGCTAAGGGGTAAATGGAAGACAGACGCTGTGTTAGTCGAAGGGGTGACACACATAGAAACTTTGGAGTTGATTTGTGGATGCTAAACTGTTGGAATTGAAATGTCTTAAGGCTGTGATCGTATTTGAAGGTGTAATAGTTAGGAATGCTTTAAGGCGATGATTGTGTTTGAAGATTTAAATGACCAGCTTAGCTATTCATTTTGAGATGAGTGCACCTGCAGTATTGTTCTGATTGCTGTGGCGTATTTCCAACGTAGCAGGAGTTCAGAGTCAAGAGCTGACAAATGCTGTGTGGAACAGGTTTGAGGAACTGAACGCGGATCTCTTCCCACGCACCCTGGAACTGGTGGAGAAGGCCATGTGCGACGCCAAGCTGGACAAACCGGCCATCAACGAGATTGTGTTGGTGGGGGGATCCACCCGCATCCCCAAAATCCAGAAACTGCTGCAGGAATTCTTCAATGGCAAGGAGCTGTGCAAGAGCATCAACCCAGATGAGGCTGTGGCCTACGGGGCTGGTGAGGGTTTGATCTTGTCTGTGTGTGTGTGTGTGTGTGTGTGTGTGTGTGTGTGTGTGTGTGTGTGTGTGTGTGTGTGTGTGCGTGCGTGTGAGTGTGTGTGTGTGTGTGTGTGTGTGTGTGTGTGTGTGTGTGTGTGTGTGTGTGTGTAAAATGATGAGGCACCTTGATTTGATCACATGCACGATGCCTGTGACGTGTATAGTGTAACAGACATCTGGTTAGAGCATTGCAGATTTGACTCTCAGTCTGTGTGTCGAGGATTTCTTACCATGGCAGCATGTAGCAAAAGTAACTTCTGCAAGATTTGCCTTTATCTCCTTTACCGACGAATCAACTTGGGCTGGAACCCCCTAGTTTCATATGGACATACAGGTAGATCAGGTGTGCATATTGAAGTC
>CM065745.1:46997678-47020178 GCA_033310375.1 Conus canariensis
AAGGAGAAGATGATCACCATCACCAACGACAAGGGTCAGTAGATCTTGTCAGTGTTGGGTCACGCTTCACTTCTCTCCCCAGGGTTCTTAAGGTCATGAATGGTACAGAAAAGTCTTTGGGGAAACTGAGTACACTTTGTTCACGTCTTAGTCTGTTAACACTGACGTGGGTAATTTGTGAACATTCGTATATTTTGAATTCGATGATGTTGGCCTTTATGCCCCCACCCCTTTCCCCAAAAAAAATGAAAGAAGAAAGAATTCTTGCAACAGAAGGAAATTTCCTGCAAGATTCAAAGACTACACTGTGGGGACTTTGTTGGTTGTTTTGAGATACTCTGGAACCTAGACTCTATCCTATGAGGAGTGAATTTGGCTTTTAGTGATGGAAGCAGATAGCTTCTAGTCAGAAAGAAAGTAAAGTTTTGCTCAAGTGTTTGTTGTCACTGTGTCTTATAAGCAGTCCTCTGTACATATTGCATTTGGAAACGGTGCCATTGGATCTTAATTTTTTTTTTTATATGTCTGCGAGTTTTTTGCCTGTCTAATGCATGAACTGGGGCTTCCTCTTTTTATCACGCAGTTCTTTGTTTTGAGACGTGAGGCTGATGAAAACTTTGTGTGTGTGTGGGAGGAGGGGGGGGGGGATGTTGGGGAACTTGGCTTCAGTTTTTTGTAATCCGTTTTATTTTGTTTGAATGATTTTTACTTTACAGCTGATGGCTGACTGCCACTTATGTCTGCAACGAAATGTCTTCAGGTCGGCTGAGCAAGGAGGAGATTGCACTTATGATCAACGAGGGGGAAAAGTACAAGGAGGACGACAAGAAGCAGAAGAACCGCATCAGCGCCAAGAACTCGCTGGAGTCGTACGCCTTCCGCATGAAGTCAACCATCGAGGACAACGAGATCAAAGACAAGATCAGCGAGGAGGATAAGAAGACCATCCTGGACAAGTGCAACGACATCATCAACTGGCTGGACTCCAACCAGCTGGCCGAGAAGGAGGAGTACGACGGCAAGCAGAAGGAGATCGAGAAGGTGTGCAACCCCATCATCACCGAGCTGTACCAGGCCGCGGGGAGCGCTGGAGACATGCCAAACTTTGACTCCTCGGGGAGGGGACGGGTGGGGAGGAGTGGATTAGACCTTGACCTTGAGCTAGTTCCCTGAAGACATGCTGCTGAACAGAGCTGAGAATGGTTCTTTTGTTGTTTTCTTGGTTTTTGCTGATGAGGGTTTTTGCCCTCATTCATTAAACGGTTTACAATTCTCTTTAGTGCCATGGCAAGTGTTGCCCTTTTTCCTTCATTTGGACCGAATTATTATCCTTGTTGGGTGCTGCTACAAGTGTTGGCATAAGCAGGACGTGTTTTTGTAATATACTTGAGTTGTTAGAATCCTCATGAGAGCCATAGTAAATATTGCCGTACCGTAGCAATCCACTTTCTCTGATTGTGATACATTATTTAGAATCCTTAGTAGTGCCATTGCAAGCATCTCTATACAGGTCTCACGTTTTTCTTTGGACAGCAATTCAAGATTAACAGAAAAGAAAAACTATCTAGTTTCTATCCTGCCGTTATGTTATTTTACTTTCTTGCAATGCATTATCGTCTGGAAAGTGTCCTCTGTGTGAATCATCTTAAATTGAAAATAGATTTCATTTGATTAACAGAACTGCTGCCTTTTCCCTTTTTTTTTTTTTTTTGGGGGGGGGGGGAGGTCACATTTCCCATGTCCCTCCTTCCACTGAAATTAGTCCGACTCCATTTGTGCTGGCTCCGAGAACACAGCCACATCGAGGTTTTCCTGCCACAGACCTGGCACAGGCAGCTCACAAGGAACAGTGGAAGTGAAGTTTCTAGGTAACCCGTCAGAGGTGAGGTTGAACCAGGCCTGACATACTGTATGGTGTTTTGTGGAACCCGTTTTGACCCCAACTGTATCAGAGGTGATGTTGAACCAGACCCAACTCACTGTGGTGGTGTTCAGCGGTACCTGTTTGGACCCCAACTGTATCAGAGGAGAGGTTGAACCAGGCCCGACTCACTGTGGTGGTGTTCAGTGGAACCCGTTGTGACCCTACCTGTTTTCTTGCAGAGCCAGTGCCAGTCGGCATCAACATAGTGACGCCAGCCATCTCGAGATAATTGTTAGTTGTTCAGGCAACATGTAGATTACAAACAAAAAAAAATCTACCTGCCCATCCCCCTAGAAATGCTCACACTCTCACCTTAAGAGGCGGTTTGATGACTGTTGATGACAACTCACCAGTGGTATGCTTTGGCGCTCGTAGGATGCTTCCCTGACAGGGAGAAACAAGCAGCGTAGATCTTTTTTCTTTTTTCCACTTCGACCAAGCACGATGCTTTCACGCTATCGTTACATTGTATTCATAAAGCACGCCTTGTCTCTGTGGGTCAGCTCTCTCAGATGGGGGAGGAGGTTGGCGGGGAGTGTGGGGGAGGAGGGAGAGCGGGAGGTTGGTGGACGTTTGAAAGGGAAAAAAGGAAAGCAGTGCAGTTGGTCTGCACTGGAGCTGGCTGCCTAGTCGGCCTTTCTCTGACCAGGTCAAACACTGGTTGCTGGACAGAGGAATGGAGAGAGCAGTTTCACTTGTGTGTAGACAGCTGAGGGGTTCAGGACTGTTAAGACGGGAAGGTTATTTTGAGCTCTGCATACTGCTTGCTGTTGACATGTGTGATGATTTAGAGGTTAAGAAAAAAACGATTAGTATGTACATGCTTGAGACATTATACTTTAGTTTATATCTGCACTTTTGATTCAGTTGATTGACCATGCTTGTTGTCGTTGACAGGACTGTAACACATACAGGGTTTTTTTATATGGTGGTTTTTTTTTTTTTTTTTTTTTTTTTTTTTTGGGGGGGGGGGTTATAATGGTAAAAATACTAAGTTACCGTACGAAATTGTTGCAGTGTAGCAGTGTGCAGCTGACCTTAGAGGTCACAAAAATCCTCCAGTTGACCCCATTCATTGTCCAGTTGGGACGGAAGAGGAGTTAATACTGCCATGTGCAGGGGGGGGGGGGGGAGGTTGTGAATGCAAGAGGGTTAACATTTTGTGTTTGTTTCTTTTCTGCCAGTAGTTGTATGCTGTGCCATTTAAAACAAGGATTTGTATTCCTTTATGAAGCTTGTATCAGGCTAAATGTGATTGACAATATGTGACTGAAGAATGTTCTTGTTATCTGATTTGTTTACATTAGTGCCATGAAGTAGTTAGTACTTTTTTGTTCAACTGTTAAACTTGAAAAGTTGTGTGTGTGTGGTGTGTGTGTGTGTGTGTGTGTGTGTGTGTGTGTGTGTGTGTGTTGTGTGTGTGTGTGTGTGAAAAGTCTTGGTGGTATTCTGATTTGTGTATATGCAGATGATCTTGTGTGGGAAAGTACTCATACACATGCGTGCGCACGCACACAAGTGCACATGTACACACACACACACACTTGATTGAAAAAAAAAATCATAATTCTGGTGTGGCATGCATGTTGAAATTGAGAAAAGCAGAAGTGGAGAAAATAGATTTCTAACTTAATGAAAGTGTATTTCCAATGTTATTTGGCCTTCATGTTCAGCTAGGCGTGTGTGCAAGTCTCTGGCATGCAGTCGCAGACATGTACAGAAATATATTGTGTACACCTCTGTGTTCAGAACGGTGGTCACACGCGGTGGCCGTGGGACAGAAATCTGTAAGGCAGATGCAGAAATCGGAATGGGGAACACATGCAACCCTCGTCCGTCACTTGTCTTCTGAGACGCTGAACAGCCTTTGAGCTGCGTAACAATTCCACTTAAAACGAAACGTAAAACGAGACAGGAAGCAACAAACAGACAAGAACAAACAAGAACGATAACTCTTGCTCCCGTGGTGGGGTGATTACACGCTCCTAAGTCCAAAAGAATGCTGCACACGGCCTCCCATTCACCCTGCACAGCTGCAGACACAAATTACGCCCATCAAACAAGTGTCTAAGATATCTTTTTATATTTTCTACTTTTCACAAGAAAATGTAGCTTTTTTTGTTTTACAATTTTCTTTTGCTTCTTAGGTGGGACCTTTGGTTGGTTTTTTGAAAATTCAACAAACATACTATATAGTATTGCACACCAGCCTTTTTCTGGGATAGCATTCTGCTTAAAACCTAAAAGGCAGAGGAGTCAGGTTAGAATTTCGAGTTTACTGAGGAGAAACAGTCAGGTTTCGAAATACCAGTATCTGACCAGGAGTAATGGTATGTTAGTAAGTTTCCTTCATTTTGGAGATGGTCTCCCCCTTGGAGATTATAAGCTTGTTGAAGGCTCATTTTGAGAAGCATTTATTACTCCCCATTCACCCACTCAAGCACATACTGTTAGGCAGAATTATCTACCACTGCAGATATGAAAGCTTATCTCCGCCTATTTTTTTTCAATCTAAGACATAAGAGCAAGCTTTGTTTATAATTCAATATTTCTTGCAGTTGTTGTTGTCTCGTTCGTCATTTCTTCAGATGGATTCCCCCGTCTCCTCGACAAAGGTGGCAGTACGTCGCAGGTCCTCCAGTCCTCCGTAGAGCTTCCGGGCCACTGGGTTTGGGTCGGGCCAGGTTTTCTCTCGAAGCGCTTGGTGGAGCGGGCAGGACTGCAGCAGATGTTCTGTTGTCTGGCTGCCTGTTCTGCAGGGGCACTGCTCTGTGTTGCCGATGCGGAGTTTAAAGAATAGGTGGTGTTTCAGGCGGTTGTGGCCTGTCCTGAGCCTGAAGATGACTACCTGCTCTCGTCGAGTCAGCAGGTAGTACGGGTCTACTCTGTTGTGGCGTGAATGCTGCTGCTTCCACTTGTTCTGCAGCTTGGCCTTAATGATGGTCCTGGATTCGGGGTAGCTGGTAGATCTGTCCATTTGCTCCTTCGTAGTGCCCTCCTTTGCCAGGGAGTCAGCAGTCTCTTTGCCGAGCACGTTGCAGTGGGAGGGAATCCACTGCAGGGTGACTGTGTGACTTGTGCAGAGGGAGGCGAGAGATGAGGACAGATCGTTGAGCTCTGGATCTCTGTTGGACTGAAGGGCCAGTAAGATGGACAGGGCGTCAGTCAGGAAGACAACGTTGTGGCTGGCGTAGGGGCTGACCTCGATGTGAGCTGCTGCTGTTTTCAGGGCTTCTGCTTCAGCTCTGTAATTTGTGGAGTACAGGTCGGTAGCGAGGCAGATCTTTTGTTCTCTGCCTCCTGGATATTGGACATAGACTCCTGCCCCTACATTTTGAATGGCATCTGCTGCAGAGCCGTCGGTGTAGACATGAGTCCAGGACTCTTTGGGGAACTGGGTATGGAGGTGTTCAAGGGTGAGGGACTTTCTTTCAGGGCTGCTTTGGGAATCTTTGGAGCCAACACCAGGGATGCTGCACTGGATGAGGGGAGGGGTTCCTTTGCTCCAGGGAGGGACGGCAAGACACTGGGGTATCACTTTGGGGTCATGATCAAGGATATCTTGATGTTGCCGTTCTAAGATCCTGCTCTGGTGTACGAAGCTCCCTCTCTTCAGCCATCCTTTTGTTGGCTGGGACAGTCTGTCTTTCATGGGGTGGCCTTGCAGCCTCTTGAACTTGGCAGCCTGGGTCAGGAGTTTGGCGTCTCTGCGGTCCTCAAGGGGCTGGAGCTCTGTGATGGTTTCAAGCTCCTGAATTGGCGTAGACTTCATGGCTCCTGTGATGATACGGGCAGCTTGATTCTGAATCTTGCTGATCCGTTCAAAATTGAATTTGGCTGTAGTGCCCCATGCAGTCATGCCATACTCCAGCACTGGCCTGACTCTACCAGTGTACAGTCTCCTGAGGGTCGTGTTGTCTGCACCCCACGTTGTTCCTGCCAGCTTCTTCATGGGGCAAGGCGTAGTTTTGCTCTTGATTCTGTTTTCTCTGCTTGCTTCTTCCACGTCAGGCGTTTGTCAAAGGTGACTCCCAGGTACATGGGGTTATTTTCAGCAAGCAGAGTTTGTCCATTGATGCTCAGGTTGGCCTTCTGTTCTTTGGGTGAGAGGCTGAAAACAGTGTAAGTGGTCTTCTTGGCGTTAATTGTTACCAGCTACTGTTTTGTCCAGCTTTCGAGAACATTCAGCGCCTGCTGTAGCCTGTAGTTGGCAGTTGTGAGGTGCCCTTCCGAGCACCATAGGACAAGATCGTCTGCATAGATGGCTCCTTGCACTTTGCGTGGCATATCTTTGACGATGTCGTTGATAAAGACAAGGAATAGGGTAGGGCTGAGGACACCTCCTTGAGGGACTCCTTCTCTCAGTGTCTTCTTCCGACTGTATGCTCCGTTGACATGGACTCGGGCCTTCCTATTTTTCAGGTACTGCGAGATCCATTGGTACATACAGCCAGTCACACCACTCTTCTGGAGTTTTCTCTGGAGACCATCCTTCCAGACTTTGTCGTACGCCTTTTTCATGTCTATCCACACCGCCAGTGTATGCTGTTTGTCCTGGAAGCCATCCTCGATCTTCTGGGCTATGTAGGTCACTTGATCTTCAGTGGAATGATGTTGGCTGAAGCCTGCCTGCTCTGGAGTGATGATGTTGTTCTTCTCCAGGTGCCAAACTAGCCGCGAGTTGATCATACGCTCTAGGAGTTTGCCCACGCAGCTGATGAGGCTGATGGGGTGATAGCTGTCAGTCCTGACTCTATCTTTGCCCTTCTTATGGATGGGCACCATGTCAGCTTCTCGCCAGCTTTGTGGAACATGTCCCGTCTTCCAGCTGTTGTTGAAGAGAGCAAGGCGTTTGGTCTTTGCTTTGGTGCCGATGTATTTTAACATCTCGTTGGTGACTTTGTCAGGACCTGGAGATTTTTTGTCCTGTAAAGATTTTGCGGCTTCTTCTAATTCTTTCAGTTTGAAAGGCCTGTCCATGTAATCAGGTTGGTCTTGGTCATCCTGATGATTCTTCATTTCATCATGAACTTGTTGTTTTCTGTCCTCTGTCACAGAGATGTTGCTGGTCTGCTCATAGCTGTCTATGAAGCAGTTCGCTGCCTCTCTCCCTGTCACAATCTCCTGATCTTTTTGAAGCGTGACAGGCACTGACCTTGTCTCTTCATTATTTATGGCTTTGGTCAGTTTCCAAAGTTTGTTGCCATCTCTGTCAAGGTTCAGCTTTTCTGTTTTCTCCATCCAGCTTGTTCTTGCAGCTTGGATGTAGGCTTTTCTGTATTTGGCAGCGCAGGCTTTGAGAGTGATGTTGTTTTCTTGTGTTGGGTTGTTTTCCACCTCCTCTCTAGTCCTTGTCACTTCATCTTCAAGCTCCTGCAGCTCTTCTGTCCAATATGGCCTGTAGTTCTTGCGAGCGCCACGTGGAATTGCCTCTGAGGCTGCTTTCAGGATGGCTTGGTTGAAGTTTTTGGTGGCTCTGTTGATGTTATAATCGTCCACTTTGATGGTCTTACAATACTCGTCAGAGAGGCCCGCGAACATCTAATCCGCCTTCTTGTAGTTCCATCTGGGAAAGGACTTGGCATTGCTTGGTGTGTACTGCAAATTGATGGCCAGTAGTACTGGTCTGTGGTCGTTGCCTGTCAACTGATTCTGTACCTTCCTGCTGGTTTTTGGGGCAAGGTCTTCAGTGGCAAAGGCGAGATCTGGGTGGTCGTGGTGAGCCATCGGCGAGAGAAGAAGGTTGGTGGGTCTTCTGGATCATTCAGCAGTAGCAGGTTGCTCTCTGTCTGCCAGTCCTCCTCTTCGTCTCCTCTTCGGTCATTCTCACTGTAACCCCAACAGGTTGAGTGGCTGTTAAAGTCACCTACTACTAAGCAGTTCTCTAATGGTATGTACCTACTCAATAAACTGCAGAAGGTTCAGAATAGCGCTGCCAGGCTTGTTTGCAAAGCGTCTAAACGTAAACATGTCACTCCTCTGTTGCAGTCCCTCCACTGGCTTCCAATTCAGAGGCGAATTGACTACAAGCTGGCGTCCGTCTGTTTCTTTTCTGTTTCTGGTACTGGACCAAAATATCTTTCCGACATCCTGCACATCTACATCCCATCCCGTCATCTTCGTTCCTCTGCCGACAGTCGCCTCTTGCGCATTCCTTCTGTCAGAACAAAATCTTTTGGTCAACGTTCTCTTTCCTTCCAAGGACCAACTGTCTGGAATACACTTCCCATCAGTGTCAGACACCTACCTTCACCCTCTTCTTTCAAATCTGCGGTCAAAACTAACTTCTTTCATCAGTCGTAACCCCACTCCCTCCCCCCCCCCCCCCCAACTTCCCAATCCACCTTGAGTGGGTTTGTGCGTGCGCGCGTGAGTGCCTGGTGGTTGTGTTGCTTGTGCGTGCAGGCCGTGTTGATGTGAGTGCTTGCGTGCGTGCGTGCTGGTGTCTGAGAGCGTGGGTGTGTGGTCATGTGTGAGCTCGCGTGCGCGCGCGCGCGCGCGCACGCGCGCGTGTGTGTGTGTGTGTGTGTGTGTGTGTGTGTGTGTGTGTGTGTGTGTGTGTGTGTGTGCGTTGTTGCTGTTGCTGTTGGTAATGTAAAGCGCTTAGAGCCCTAAATTATAGAGAATAGGCGCTATATAAATTAACATTATTATTATTATTATTATGTCCATTTTCTGTAGAGAGAGCTCTTTGTCTTGTGGGCAGTACACGTTGAAGATGGTGATGACAGTCTTGTCCACTGTGACCTTGATTCCGTGGATTTCAGCTCCCTGATTTGTGTCCACTGTAAATTCCGAGGCTGGAATACTGTTCTTGACGAGTATCTGCACTCCTCCTTTCGGTCTTCCTTCTCTGTCCATCTTGAAGGTTTGGTAACCTCTGACTCTGAACCTGTGGTTGGGTTTCAGGTGTGTCTCTTGGATACAGGCCACATCAATGTTTTCTGAATACATTCTCTCAGTAAGTGGGATCTTTTTGTGGTAGACGCCCTCTGCATTCCACTGGAGAATGTTGAGTGGTCTAGGGGTTTCTCCGGGGTCAGATGTTTTTCGGCCATTAGCATTTTCCCTCCGCCTCCGATGCCTGGCTCCTATCACCGGGACGGGGTGACCACCAGTCGCATGGGGTGGGCCCTTTTGAGGCACAGGGCCCGGCACTCTACTAGCCCGGCGGGACTCCTCTAGTGGAGCACCATATCGAAAATCTATGAGGTTGTCCATCCATGACGTAGATGCTTGTACTGCCGTTACGCACAAAGGGCTCAGTAGATCCGTCTTCGGGGTTGGTTTTCTTGTCCGAGTTTCCCTCTCGTAGGCGACTTGCCGACGAAGGCTGATGAGCATCCCCTACCCTGGTTTGTTTCTCCGAGGTTTTCCTTCCCCAGGGCTAGAGGTTTTTATGCGCCTCTTACTCGCATGATGAACCCGTCAAATGACACATGGGGAATTTGATATGGTGTAACAGTGCCACCTGTAACCCCGCCCCGTCCTGGTAGGAACATCGCCAGTTGGTCCGGGACTGCTTATTCGACCAGGCAAGCCTGACTTATATCGCAGCTAACCCTCATATCTGGGGGCCGACCCCCTATCCGCCACCCGGGGACCCGCCGGGTTGGGGATAGTCGCCCCGCCCGGAAGCAGTCACTGCAACACCAAGCTGCTCTGAAAATTGCTGGAATGGTGTTCAGTTACTTACATTTGGAATTTATTAGCTTATTATATATATATATATATATATATATATATATATATATATATTAGTCAGGCGTTTTCCACTTACTCTCTGGTTTCTGAGGAGGATGTGAATTAAGTCACTCTCTGGACTGCTCCCAAGACCAACAATTCTTCCCAAAATCTCAGTTCTCTCCCCCTGTTAATATCACAATATGAAAACAGTACCCTTCAGTTTATAAGAATGTCAAGGGAAGATGACCCCTATAGCTCCTGTCCAAGGTTTCTGATGTCAGAGGAGACTCACCTCTCGGATATAAGAGGTTTCTGATGTCAGAGGAGACTCACCTCTCGGATATAAGAGGTTTCTGAGACGCACATTTCATACATGGTAATCGAGGTTGAGCACTGACAATGTTTGAGTACTGACTGTATATTCTCTCTCTCTCTCTCTCTCTCTCTCTCTCTCTCTCTCTCTCTCTCTCTCTCTCTCTCTCTCTCTCTGTTACACTGTTCGCTATAGTTCAAAAACAATTATTGCTACACAAGAAATTGTACGTAGTCTTTATCGATTTTAAAAAGGCCTTTGATTCCGTTGTTCGAACAAACTTGTGGGATATTCTAAAGAAAAGGGGGATAAATGGAAAAATGTACCGGGCTATTACTAGTATATATAACACGGTGAAAGCGAGAGTTAGAGTTGGTAACGATTTAAGTGAAGCCTTTCCGTGTCCTCTCGGTTTAAAACAGGGGGAAGTGTGTAGTCCCGTTCTGTTCTCCATTTTTATCAATGAGTTGGCTGTAGAAATAATTGAAAAGGGAAAGCATGGAATCCAACTTATCCCTGATTTTCTGGAAATTTTAATTCTTATGTTTGCAGACGATGTTATCCTCCTCTCTGATTCAGTTATTGGTTTGCAAAATCAGTTAAACGTCTTATACAACACAGCTAAAAGACTAGGTCTTACAGTAAATCTGGATAAATCAAATATAGTCATATTTAGAAATGGTGGCCATATCTCTGAGCATGAACAGTGGTTCTTTGGTCAGAATAAGATGAATGTTGTAAACATGTACAGATATCTAGGAATCATAATGTCAACTAGACTTTCCTTTTCACATTCCCTCTATGATATGGCAAGCAAAGCAAAGAGAGGCGTCATTAATATTTTCAAACTTTTGTGGTCTGTGGGAGAAAAATCGCCTACTGTATTCTTTAAGTTGTTCGACACTCAAATTCAGCCAATACTTAGTTATGGGGCGGAAATCTGGGGCATATATGGTAATCTCGACATTGTAGAAAAAGTGCACCTCTTTGCCATGAAAAGATTTTTGAATGTGAGCGTCAGAACTCCTAATGTAATGATCTATGGAGAATTAGGTAGGTTTCCTTTGCATGTCAATTTATTTTTAAAAAGTATTAAATACTGGCTGAGAATTTTGAAAATGCCACCTCATCGATTGGCATATAAAGTCTACAAAATGTTGTTATATTTTCATGGTACGAATAAGAACACTTGGGCATCTAATGTCTGCTTTTTTCTTCATAAGTATGGATTTGAAGAAGTTTGGGAGAATCAAGGGGTTGGGAACGAAACGGAGTTTTTGAAAGCGTTGAGAAGTAGATTGATCCAAGACTATACAAATGCAGTGGTCTGTTGAAATAAATCGGAGTGATCGCTTCCAGCTTTACAGGACATTGAAGTCTGATTTAACTTTGGCCACCTATCTACAATCAGTTAGCCATCTAAAGGCTAGAATAAGCCTGATTAGAATGAGGCTAGGAGTGTCGCAATTAAATGTACACAAAATGCGTTTCAGGAGAAACCTAATGGAACAAGAACTAATGTGCCCGCTTTGTGAAAGCCAAGAAGAAACTGAAGTCCACTTTGTATTGCAATGTCCGGCTTATCAAGAATTAAGGGAACAATACATCCCAGCCAAGTACTACAGTAGTCCCTCCCAGTTTAAGTTGACAATGTTGTTTGCATCTGAACACAAATCTTTGAATGTACGCCTGGCACTTTTTCTAGACAAGGCTTTGAAGATGCGCCACAGTATTTTGAACCAAGGGTGAAATGTTTGAAATTTGAGTGCAACGCTTGTGTTATTCATGCCATATGCTCAATAGTTCTATTGCTATATATACTTTGTGACAGCCCACTATGACATGGGCCAATGGCCTATTCATTAAAACATTCAGAGTTCAGAGTTCAGAGTTCTCTCTCTCTCTCTCTCTGTGGTGTGTGTGTGTGTGTGTGTGTGTGTGTGTGTGTGTGTGTGTGTGTGTGTGTGTGTGCGCGCGCGCGCTGGTTGATATATTTTTGTTCAGTGTCTCTTTTAGCAAAGCTTATATGCCGATCATTTCTTTGCTTCTGTTTTTGAAGAAATAAACTCACTCACTCACTCTTTCTCTCTCTCTCTCTCTCTCTCTCTCTCTCTCTCTCTCTCTCCTCTCCCCCCCCCCCCCTCTCTCTCTCTCTCTGTAAAAGCCATTGTGCTGATCACTTTGTTTTTTTACTTTTGTTCTTGAAGAACATATATGAGAAAATGTTCAAAGAATGAAACTAGTAACAAGATTCCCGAAATTCAGTTTTCATTTTCAATTCTAGTCCCTGTATCTGGTGGAATGAAGAAAATCTCGGGATGAATCTCTAAATGGACATCCATTCTAGGTACGCCGGCCTTCCACTTATGTAATATACATCTTGCTCTGCTCTACTCCCAGCGGTGAAAGTCTACACAAAGCACGTCTGCTGATGCCACCCCTAGTCCACGATCTTCAGTCCTGGAAATCACAGTACCATCTGAACACCCAAATATTCATGGCAAGACTTCATGTGGTTTAAGACGATAGATTTACTCCTGTTCAGAAGAGAAACAGTTCAATCCTAAGTATCACCATGTCGTGCACACCATGCTGTTTCCTACCATGCAGGTTGTCCCTCCCCCAGTCTAAGGCCATATAGACAAACAATCATTGTTGTACTCCCTCCATAATCATAGGCATTGCAAAACATAGGCTTTATCACGTCTCTGTACTTTATGACATTGAAAAGGGACATAAATCAGCCAAGATCTACTGCTGCCATTCGACAAACTATGATAACAGCCTCGATGATTGCTCATTAGATTTGATCCTGTTCAGCTTTGATGTGCGTGCTCTGTATTGTGACGTAGACTGACTGGGGAAAACACATCTTTATGTGGTAGGCTACTGACTAGAATTCTTCATCTGGTGCTGACTCTAATTCTTTATTTAGCGCGGACTGTAATTCTTCATTTGGCGCTGACGATCATTCGTGCACAAAAGCCCTACTTTTAGTTTCGGTTTTGAAATGACTAAGTCTGTCGCACGCAAGCCTCGCATATTTATTGACTGCATCGCGTGAAGTAGGCTTGCTGGTGTGTGTGTGTGTGTGTGTGTGTGTGTGTGTGTGTGTGAGAGAGAGAGAGAGAGAGAGAGAGAGAGAGAGAGAGAGAGAGAGAGAGAGAGAGAGAGAGAGAGAGAGTTCCTTTTTCTTTGGTTTACAACTGTAAGTTGCCCTTCATTGGTGAGACTCAATTCAACACAGGCTGGAAAAACATCACTTTGGATGTCAGGCGTCAGTGTGATTCCTGTTGACTGGAAAACTCGATACGCAACAACTCCCAACTCGCGAAACAGAAAGTAAAAACGTCGGGAACTCCACCTACACGCTTAGTAGGCGTTACGTGACTGGACAAAGAGTTGTTTGTAATAAAGCTGCGGCCGACAGGCAGGTTGAAAGAAGCAACGCAAGTCTTCGCAAGGCAAACGTTCCGTACAGGACCTACAAACAACACAGGTAAAGACTGAGATATAATGATGATGACAGTCTACAGTGATTTTCAAAGGCACTGGACAATCTTTATCAGTAGGTTCCGTGGTTGTTCGGTTATGCTGTATCACTGATCATGGTGTGACGTTCACTGATATAGTATGATTCTGACGGTAGTGCACTGTGGGGCAGTGAAGACGAATTTTCATGAAAGTTGACAACATGGACAAGACTAGGCCTGGCAGTTTGAGTCTAGGAATACGAGCGGATGTGTAACTCTTGTCGATTTGTTCTGACCCAGATATTTCGAATCTGATCGATGATACTGTAATTCGATTGGGCCGGTTTGTGGGTGTGGCAGGAGTATGGTGGCATGATATCGACCAAAGCAGGGGAGAACACAAAAACTAAAGTAACCTGGCCAGCTAGGGTCAAGAGCCCTGAATTTTGGGGTGTCACTTTTCAGGATCAGGTTGGACGGAAGTCCAGTCATATGTATTCACACACACATACACAGACCATCGCTTTTCATTTTCAGGCCCAGCAAAATGTTGTGCGTTTCAGTTCAGGTCTGGGACAATTTCCACTGGGTTTTCCGGTTTTAGTAGTGCTTTTCTTAAGCTGAGGTCGCAAATGGTGTTCATGGAGATCGCATTTGAGTGGTGTCGCCCATAGCTTAAGTACGTGTTAACCATGCAATGATGCATATAAAATACTAAATCTAGAAAAAAAAAATCAAAGTATTTCGATTGGATGCCTGCATAGGAAATAATACAGGAAGTGGTGGTATCTTATTCTTCAGATAAACAGCCATCTTCACTACATGGGCGTGCTGACGGTTCTGCTGATATATTCAGGATCCTTGACATTGTGCAGTTTGACCAGTGAACCTCAAGTGGAATTTTGGGGGTGGCGTGGGAAAGGGGGGTGGGGGAAGCCAACACTAACAGAACATGGTGACAATCGACAAGCTGGTTCTTCAGTTTTGGGTCAAGAGGGGTTTGGGGTTCCACTGGGATTTTCAACCATAATCAGGCCAGGTAATGCAACGGTCTCGGGCCTGGATGAAAATCTTAATTTGATGCTATTGACCAGTGGAAAGAGGAAAAGTGAAGGGTGGGAACGAAAATATGCTTCATTTGTTTTTATATGAATCTTCTTGTTGGAGATGTGCAAGTACGCATGTGTCTTTGAGCATTTCTGGCTATCCAGTAATCCACACACTTCCTGGTAAGAGGCGATTGAAAGAAAGAAGGTACATCGATAATTCGGAGAGCTGCTATACTGTACAATGTCAAACACTTTACAAGCTGTGATAGTGGATCAGCTGTTCAGTTACCACAAAAAAAGTCAAAAAGCTATTTTTTAAAATCAAAATTGGGGTGGGAGTGGTGGTGTAGATAGGTGTGTGTGTGTGTGTTTATTTGTTAGTTTTGAATGTGGCCGTACATCTTTTTCTTTAAGCAGTGATAATAATTTCCTAGAAGTTGGGTCAGACTTGTGCATGCACACACACACACACACACACACACACACACACACACACACACACACACACACACACACACATATGCACATGCACAAGCACACGCACAAGCACGCATGCACGCACACACACACACACACACACACACACACACACACACACACACACACACACACACATTAATTGTAGTAGTGGCTGAGACCATGTTATCTAGGCACTCAAGGCCTGTGTAGCGTGCTGGATTAACAAATCAATCAGGCATTTACTGAGTTTTGTCCGTGAGAGTATTTACAGCTGTTTCCTGATTTTTGCTTTTTTTGCACTTGTAACCCCAGCACACAGTGGCCTAACGGACTAGTAAAAGTGGTGTAGTGTATAACCTAGTCCTGCTAGCTGTGTATTCTTCATGGATTCGAGCCCTGTTAAACATTGTTGTGTGTGATTTATTTGGCAGAATTCTTTCACCATAACATTTTTATGTTTATTCTGAGCACTTTTGTCCACAGGTTGTGGCAGCTGTATGTCAGTTGAGTAGCATAATGATGGCAGGTATGAAAAATGGCCAGCATACTGAAAGCCAGTTCTGTTAGTTTTTAACCATTGCAAAATGGAAAACAAAATCATGGTCATTTGTTTCAGTGTAGAATTTAGCCCCCTTTTTTTTTTAAATGTTGAATCTGTTTTCAATGTATGTGGGCAACTAAGGAATTATCCACTTCTTTCTGTATGTGTGTATTGAACTTTTCGTCCTATTAGGAGTTAAAGTTTGAAACTGTCGGCGTTCTTCTGAATTGTGACAAAATCATTAACACGAGACAAAATGATTTTCTGTGTAATTTCAGGCTTTGCAGTCCTGATAATTAATGTTTCCCAGAGTCGAAAGCATTGTTCAACATGTTTTTGAAGTAACGAAAGCATTGTTCAGCATGTTTTTGAGGTAACGAAAGCATTGTTCAACATGTTTTTGAAGTAACGAAAGCATTATTCAACATGGATTTTGCAGTAACAAACGCGAGATCTTTGTCTCTACACAGCACCATGGCCAAAGCTCCTGCCATTGGAATCGATCTGGGGACCACCTATTCCTGCGTGGGGGTGTTGCAGCATGGCAAGGTGGAGATCATTGCCAATGACCAGGGATACCGGACTACCCCATCCTACGTGGCGTTCACGGACACAGAGCGACTCATCGGTGATGCTGCCAAAACCAGGTGGCCATGAACCCCGGGAACACCGTTTTTGGTGAGTCTTGGTGCATGTTGTAACGTGACTAGGCTTTGAGTATATTTAAAGGAGTAGCGTTACATAACATATTCTGAGAATATATACAGTAGTATTAATTTTGACTTGGAGGTGGTTAAGTACCTTAAAAAAAAGTTGTGGCTGCAGTAACCTGACTGACCCTCTCCTCTCTTCATTGCACTTTTCTCCCTTCAAAACATGTGTCTTAATCAAAGATTGAAGTAGCGTAACCTAATGTTCCTCTTTCCAAGTTTATGAGACACATGGGAAGAAGTCCACACCAGTCTCAACGTCTTGGTGTCTCATTCCTCTGGCCAGAGTCATTGCTCAGTGCTGCTGTCACTAGAGTTAACTTCGCTTACATAGTTCTTGAATATAGAGGTTTGAACTTGTCAGATGTAAATGAAATGGAGGTTGTGGACTGGGACTATAAAGTTTATTCTCATAAGCTTGATTGTTGTGTTGTCCAGATCAGAAGTTAGGTAGATCCAGAAAACAGAACAAGACCATAACTACGCTAATTGTTCGCACTTGCCATGCAGATCTCTACAATTCAAAAAGATGAAGTTGACTTACAATTGTTGCAACTTTTTGTTGTTGTTGTTGTTGTTGACGTTTTTGTTTTCAGACGCCAAGCGTCTGATAGGCCGTCGCTTTGATGACCCGAATGTTGCTTCCGACATGAAAACCTGGCCCTTCCATGTTGTGTCCAACTCGGGGAAACCCAAGCTGAAGGTGGAATACAAAGGAGAAGACAAAATATTCTGCCCTGAAGAAATCTCTTCCATGGTGCTGATGAAGATGAAGGAGACTGCAGAGGCTTATTTGAGGAAAGTGAGTAGGATTGTAGGTTTAAAACATAGTGTTCACTGCATTTCTTTCTTTGTTTTTTTTTTGTCTGGTTTTTGAAGGATTGATGACATAGGTATTTTTATGTGTGTGCGTAAGTTTTGATTACACACTTTGTTTAGAAGTGGTGTCTTTGTTTAGAAGTGGTGTCTTTGTTTAGAAGTGGTGTCTTTGTTTAGAAGTGGTGTCTTTGTTTAGAAGTGGTGTCTTTGTTTAGAGGTAATTCCTACTATGCTGCATGTTCTTGACACAAAAGTAAAAGTCATTTCGTTTGCTTTAATGAACATTTTTTGTGTGCCACAGCTTTGGTGGGAAGGCTCTGATTGAATGTGCCCACAATTGTGCACCCAAGGATGTATGAGCAGCTACACACAACACACACATTCACACTCACACACGCACGCATACAGTGCAGATATATTACTCTCACAGTATTAGCAAGATAATCTAGTCCAGCAGTTGAGTGTTGTTGTGACATGTTGATGTTTTTGATGTTGAACAGACTGTAACTGATGCTGTCATCACCGTACCAGCCTACTTCAACGACTCTCAGCGTCAGGCGACCAAAGACGCAGGGACTATCTCTGGGCTCAATGTAATGCGAATCATCAATGAACCAACTGCTGCCGCCATTGCATATGGGCTTGATAATAAGGTGATGAGGTCTTTAACCCTTTTGATGCCAGATATTCCAGACTTCCAGCATGGTCTAAGTGCAGTTAATTCTACAGTTACCCTCTTTATTTCACTGTAACTCCATCATTTTTCAATCAGTTCTCTGCTTTTCTTGTGTGAAACAAATCCAAAGGACCTGTAATCTGTTGTCTCTTCTTCCTGCAAGACAGTTATCAATCCTACAGTACAGATGGCACACAGAACAAACAAGGAAACCTCGTATATACATAGGCAGGCTTGGAACATCGTTTTGGGGGGTGGTTCCTTCTTTGTCCTGAGTGCTCTGTGCTGTCATATCTGCTAGGCGATTCGGTGTCGTAAGCAGCATTCCTTTGGAGTTATGGGCGTGTATTTGTTTTATCGTGGGAGCAAGAGTTGCCCTGCCTGTTTGTTTTTACTGTTCCCTGGCTCATTTCATATTTACTTTCATTTTGATGAAATCGAGGTAACCTGTTGTCGCAGAGTGGAGTGAGGGGTGCTTGCGAAAAGATCTGTAATATCTGTCTCCTGGATGTCTAAAGGCGTGTAAGTTGTTTGTGTATTTTATCAAATTAACCTTTCTTTCACTCACTCACACCACCCTACAACATAATAGCACAAACAGGAATCTAGCGAGGAGTGCATATTTAATAAAAATGAAACGGAAATCATTTTTTTTCTTTTAGCACATGGATAACATCAACATGTATGTGTAAACTATTTCATCAACATATGTGTGTGAGTTTACACATACATGTTGATGTACATGTGCACTCACACTCCCTGTTAGGCTAGAAAAGAATTCATAGATTCACTCATGACACAATATAGTAACAACTCATGACATGACACAATACCACAAGTCTTTCTGGATATGATTCCGGATATCATGTCACAGGTCAGGTGTGTTGCTGTCCCAGCTGGGGTTGACTTGCACATACACACACATAAAAAGAAACCACTCTGACCTCAATTTTTGGATGCGCCAAATGCAGTCCACATAATACCACCACTGAGACTGGGCCCAGCAGAAGAAAACTGGTTGCACACCTGCAACTGGGCACAGGGGAAGATGAAGTTGGTCCCACACCTGTGACTGGGCACAGGGGGACAAAGTCGCAAGTAGAGCACTGGTCAGCTGTCCAGAAGGAAGACACGGTTGCTCAGGAGGTAGGCAGGCCAACTGACTATCCAAGATGAAGGCACTGGGGGAGCAAGGCAAGTCCTGGCCTCCAAGTGGGCTGCCACACCACAGGAGGGGAAGAGGACTGTTCTGACACTCCCACCACAGCTCACACAGCCAGCCAGGCCAGCACCCCAGGCGAAAAATCCCTACAAAGTGAACAACACCATAAATACCCAATCTACCAACTATTCAACATCAAAAGTAGTGATAGATTAGAAAGAGCAGAATCGAAATGACCAAACCCATAAAACTCAGCAAAAAGACATGATGAGCAAACTGACTGAGCACTTTAAAAAACAAACGCAAATATTACAAAGACCGAACATTTTTATCTAAAATGTTTAAAATTAAAGAAAGTGCTATCAGTTAACTACAATTAACGTACAATGAATCGACAATGTGAGCAAAAACAAAAAGAAATATTCTTACCCTCTGGGGGGATTAGTGAGCCCTACCCTTCTTCTTCTTCTTCTTCTTCTTCCATAGAGTGATCACAATCAACATTTTGATTCTTATGTGGCTATATTGAGAAGGGGGCCCACGAGTCAGCGTTCAGTGTTTGTTTGTTTGTTTTTTTTTAATCCCACTAGCATTACCAGTCTTGCTGCCACCAGACACCCACTCAGACTTTTGCTTTTGGAAATCCCCTCTCACAGGATCCACTCCAGATATTTGCCTTGTGAAACTTTCTTTTCCCCTTCCCTTTTCCCCTCCTTTGGTTTTCTTTTTTTCTGCTAGAGATTTGCTCTGCCATTTCATCTCCTCCTGCCCCCCCCCCCCCCCCCCCTCCCCCGAGCTAATCCCCAGAATGAGCCAGGCAGAGTTTTTAGGACTAAATTTTATGTATTTACCTCCCCCACCCTCTCCCTCCCCTCTTCCCAATCCCTTATCTACACATGACTCAAAACAGTTTCTGCTGGTGGCCCCTAGCAAGACCATCCAGGACAGTGTCTTTCAGGTGGTTACTTATTTTGATCCTGAATGTTTCCACGGACTTGGCATTTACAATGCACATACCCGACCAACAACGGGGACTGGGAGCGTACAGAGCAGATGTTACTGACTCCAAAAACCATACTCGATCTGTGCAGGCCTAACAGTCCAGTTTTCGAACGTTCGTCGGTGAATACTGCTCACCGGAAACGAGAAGCGAAAGAAATTTTTTTTTAAATTTCTCTCTGGCTATGCACACAGCAAATGCGCATAACTCATCGCGAATCATGCCTGTGACACCTGTATTTGTTTCTGTTTGTTCATGTACTTTTCTGACTATATTCAAGTCAAAAAGGCTTCGCAATGTTGAATAAATGTTAATTTGTGTTTGTTCATTTCTCCAGTTGTCGCTGTGTGGATGTGTTCAGCACAGGATATATAAGCAAGCTTGGAACATCCTTTTTTTGGATTTTGCCTTGTTTGTTCCGAGTGCTCTGTGCTGTCATATCTGCTAGGTGATTCGATGTCGTGAGCAGCGTTCCTTTGGAGTTATGGGCGTGTATTTGTTTTCTTGTGGGAGCAAGAGTTAACCGGCTTGTTTGCTGTTTACTGTTCCCTGCCTCACTTCATATTTACTTGCATCCAGATTAGCTTAATTGATGTCAATCTCTAATGCTGTATGCAGTAAACAGATATCTGTCTGCACGAAAATCATCATGAAACACTCCTGTAACTTCTTCACTAGTTTGAAATAAATGCGCTCAGTCTATTATACATTCCTAAAAATCATCCAATCAAATTCGCTTTTGCTCAGAATTTGAGGTAAACATTTTACTCATGTCACTGAATCATGGCACTGACCCTTACAGGGGCCTGAACTGGTCCAGGTCCACTGGCATTTTGTTTGGTTTTTTCTTTAAATTGTTCAGTTCCACCCTTCTGACCTGAATCATCACAGGACAAAGAGGTCCAATAATGATGGTGACCTTCTCAGGTCGATGGCGAGCACAACGTACTGATCTTTGATGTGGGTGGGGGCACTTTCGACGTCTCCATCCTGGCCATCGAGGATGGCATCTTCGAGGTGAAGTCCACGGCGGGAGACACCCATCTAGGGGGAGAGGACTTTGACAACCGCATGGTCAACCACTTCATAACTGAGTTCAAGCGCAAGGAGAATAAGGACATCTCTGGCAACAAGCGCGCCGTCCACCGCCTGAGGACGGCCTGTGAGCGTGCCAAGCGCACCCTGTCTTCCGCCACACAGGCCAACATTGAGATCGACTGCCTGTATGAGGGCATCGACTTCTACACCAGCATCTCCAGGACCAGGTCGGTGTGCGCTGGTTTCAGTGATGCATTTCTTTGTAATCCACATTTAAGTGATTCACTTCTTCATACTCCACATTTAAGTGATTCATTTCTTCCTACTCCACATTTAAGTGATTCATTTCTTCCTACTCCACATTTAAGTGATTCATTTCTTTTTACTCCACATTTGAGTGATTCATTTCTTCATACTCCACATTTAATCAAGTGATTCATGTTTTCGTACACGCATTAAGATACCCGCTCCCCCCTCCCCTCCCCCCACTTCAGAACTACAACTCTCCTGACTTTTACGGAAAATTACTCCCTGTGGGTTTTGGTTTTACCCTCGACATAAGACGGTGTGAAACATGTTCACAGGCCCTGATAGTAGATGATGCCTGGAAATCAGTAACGAAGGTAGTTTGATCAGAGGTCGAGCTCAGCACCATGAGTTAACCTAGTCAGCACATAGGGACAAAGCCTGCCGTGTGTAGAATGTCAGTGGTGTGTGTGTGTGTGTGTGTGTGTGTGTGTGTGTGTGTGTGTGTGTGTGTGTGTGTCTGAGAAAGTGCGTGTAGTTGTGTGTGCATGTAAGTGGGAGGAGTTTTGGTTCACCTGAGTGTGTATGCAGGTAAACTGTGTGACAGAGAGGAAGACAGAGACAGAAGATAAGAGATAAGCAGACAGGACAGAAAGAGATGTCGATAAAAGTATCAGAATAATGTACCTGCTCCCGCTCACACGTGCACGCAAACACACACACATACACAAAGCCAGGTATCAATCAGAGGTTAGGTAAGGCGATTTCGTGTCGGTTATGATCTAAACAGCCGGCATACGAAAGAATAAGAAAGAGACCTGGACAAAAAGTCAGCGGCTTTTTCATATTGTAGGTTGTCCCAACATTTTCATGTAATTTACTTTTTTCTAGATATATGTTCCATTGCAAATTTGTGGGACTGGTATTTATTTTTAGTACAGTTATAATACATTACCTGATCTTTGTTTCAGTTTTTGACCTTGTACTTTCATTTGTGTTTTTTTCAGCTTCGTTTCACTGTTTGCCTTCGCTGATTCAGTCATGCTGCAGTTTCTCTCATTACTCGTAGATTCTCTTGATCTTGTGTTTGTTTCCACTTCTTATCTTCCGACTTTTCCTCTTTGAATTTTTTTGCGAGCTAGTTACATTAGTATTGACCGCTAAATTACAACAGCAATAGAATTTATATGTTGTGTTTTGTTCATTGTTAAAATTTTCTTATTAATCATGCAATCATTCAGTGGTTCGCACACACGCACGAACGCACGCACGCATGCACACACGCACACACGCACGCACGCACGCACACATGCACACACACAGATCTAACGCACATGTGTCCATATGTGTGTTGTCTAACTGAATATAGTGGTCACTCAACTGCACTATGAAGATCTCAACATC
>CM065745.1:47025178-47050178 GCA_033310375.1 Conus canariensis
AGAGAGACAATCCCAGGCATTCTCACAAAGGGCACACAGTCAGAACCAGAGAAAAAAGCACTAGTGCTAGACCATATGGAATAGGCATATCCCAAGGAGCTGTGGACGTATGCATACACGGACGGCTCAGCAGAGGAGGCTACCAGAAATGGAGATGGAGGAATATTCCTAACCTTGAAGGATGGAACACACGTCCGACAAGCCATCCCCACTGGCAAATTCTCCACGAACTACAAAGCTGAGGCAGATGCATTGCGGACAGCAGCGGAGACACTGTGTGCGATCAGAGAGGCCATACATCCCAAAGTCGTCATCTTCTCTGATGCACTGTCAGTACTGCAGGCTGTACAGAACCCAAAGAACAAGGACCTCAGCCCCCTTGTCTCTGCACTTGCCAGACTGCAGCAGGCCACTGAACTAACCGTCATTCAGTGGATACCCTCACACTGCAACATAGCAGGCAATGAGGAGGTAGACCGACTGGCGAAGGAAGGAGGACAGCAGCCACAAGAGGAACAGGAAATCTCCTATGAAGAGGCCAAGACGATCATCAAGGAGAAGCAGAGGAAAAGATGGGGTCAGCTACATCCAGATTATAACCAGACAGATGCCTACTACCTCCTACCCAGACCAGACCAAGTAAACATTGTGAGGCTGAGGACGGGCCACTCCAGACTACACCATCACATGTTCACAAGGTTCCGCATTGGCGAGTCTGCAGTGTGCCCCTGCGGTACAGCCCCAATGACAGTGGAACACTTCCTACAGGACTGTCCAACACACCATAACCTGAGAGCAGAGAGCTGGCCTGCTGACCAACCGATGAGGGAGAAACTCTACGGATCTCTGGAGGGCCTCCGCCGGACGGCAGCCTTCGTCAGTGCATCGGGGGTTCCTGTCTGAGCGAACGACAAAGAAGAAGACTAATCTGGGGTCACAAAGGTCATCACTAGTGCATGCAAACTTACTCTTTCCAATGGCTAGAACCCTGTTCTAAATATTTAGGGCAGCTGCATCCCTTAGACTGTAGACAAGAGAACAGGGAATTTTTTTAATAGTTGTGACGGAACAGCACTACGGACCGTCCAGGGAGTACGGCAGCATTGCCGTAACCAGGGAATGTTTAAGGTGTTGGGTTTGGTTGTGGGTTGTTCGTTGGATGTGATACTTTGAATGTAAGGGCAAGTACCTAGGGTCACGAGGCTTTGTGTGAATGTTTTCTCAAATAATATTCTCCTCTTGTAGTCTGTGCTCAGAGGTGTAGCTCTGTATGAGGAGCCCTGGACAGTACTGTGACCTGGGAGGAGAGGTACTCCCCAACAGCAGAGTACTGGGGGCCTGGGTCTGGGACATTACTTGTCAGACAGGGGGACACTCGGAACTCTTGACCAGCTCATATGGAAGCATACACTCTTGTCCGTACCATTAAAATGTAGACAGAGCCTGGACTGGAGGAAGGGGTGGGTGGGTGGGGATGGGGGACGTTTATCAGTCCGGTTTAGAGAACTGGGCTCAGGTTTTAACACCTTCGTTCCAGATACGAACTAGTTCTTAACCAAAAAAAAGTTCGTAGCACAAAAAAATGCGTTTCATGACGACTACGTAGAGAGATTTTGTGCGTAAATTTCATAACTTTTGTAGTGGTCCCCCCCCCCCCCCCACTAACTCTGTTCGTAGCTACGCTGATAGCACAGCCGCTCAGCTTTATCAGCACCTAGATTGGTTGTGTGGAGGGGGTGTGTGTATACTTAAGCGGTGTGTGAGCCACGCACTTCACAGAAAAAGAAGAGAATGCTGACCGCGTTCCGTGGCTTATTTTATTAGATAAGATTTCCCGAGATACGTCATATTTTCTGTGATCACACCACGTGAGCGCATGTGAGAAGTTTGTGACGGTAAAGTTCCTACATTCTTCTCTCTCTCTCTCTCTCTCTCTCTCTCTCTCTCTCTCTCTCTCTCTCTCTCTCTCTCTCTCTCTCTCTCTCTGCCACCTAGCCCCTTCCCAATCACCCTTGTTCTGTCATCAGTGATCATTCTCCAGACGAGACTGCCTTTCACCCACAATGCAGATATAGTTTGCCTTGCAAGAAGTTATCGGCGAACATTATGGTGCACACGCCAGCATGCGTGCATGCACGCCCGTGTGTGTGTGTGTGTGTGTGTGTGTGTGTGTGTGTGTGTGTGTGTGTGTGTGTGTGTGTGTGTGTTTACGCAAGTTAACTGAACACAAATGCAGACTTATTATTAAGTTTTACTCCTAACTACACGCAATTAATATTTGTGGTATGGAATTCGTTGCTGCCAGTCGCCGCCATTTCCATCCATCGTTCGGTAATTTCCGAAAGAAGCGGGAAATCACTCGCTTGTGCCCAACGTAGCAAAGAACTCGTCCGTAGGTGTGTCGTGAAACCGGCGAAACTAATTTACAAAACAGTTCTTTGCTACGTGGATTTTAGACTTACGAACTATGTTATGAACACAGTTACGAGGAAGGGCTACAAACGCGACATAAACCTGAGCCCTGGATCATGAAAAAAACGAAATCCTGCATACACCATCTTGGCCACGTATAGATATTCATCTTTACTTTGCAGGACTATGCAAGACTTGTTTTACATACAGTGAAGTTGATGTTAGACGTGCATTAGCTTGTTGGAAATCTCATCTTTTTAATTTCAGCAATCTATGGGACATATATATACATATATATATATATATATATTTTTTTTTTTTTTTTTTTTCTAGGTGTATGAAGGAGAGCGAGCCATGACTCGGGACAACAACCTGCTGGGCAAGTTTAGGCTGACCGACATCCCCCCTGCCCCTCCAGGCGTGCCTCAGATCGAGGTCACTTTCGACATCGATGCCAACGGCATCCTGAACGTGTCGGCCTGCGACAAGAGCACGGGCAAGGAGAACAAGATCACCATTGACAAGGGTCAGTGGGTCTTGTCAGTGTTGGGTCACGCTTCACTTCTCTCCCCGGGGTTCTTAAGGTCATGAATGGTACAGAAAAGTCTCTGGTGAAACTGAGTACACTTTGTTCACGTCTTTAAAGTCTGTTAACACTGACGTGGATAAATTTGTGAACATTCGTATATTTTGAATTCGATGATGTTGGCCTTTATGCCCCCACCCTTTCCCTAAAAAAATGAAAAAAGAAAGAATTCTTGCAACAGAAGGAAATTTCCCGCAAGGATTCAAAGACTACACTTCAGGGACTGTGTTGGTTGTTTTGAGATTCTCTGGAACCTAGACTCTATCTTATGAGGAGTGAATTTGGCTTTTAGTGATGGAAGCGGATAGCCTCTAGTCAAAAAAGTAAAGTTTTACTCAAGTGTTTGTTGTCAGTGTCTTATAAGCAGTCCTCTGTACATATTGCATTTGGAAACGGTGCCATTGGATCTTAAATGTTTTTGAAATGTCTGTGAGTTTTTTGCCTGTCTAATGAGTGAACTGGGGCTTCCTCTTTTTATCGCGCAGTTCTTTGTTATGAGACGTGAGGCTGATGAAAACTTTAGGGTGGGGGGAGGGGGATGTTGGGGAACTTGGCTTCAGGTTTTTTGTAATCTGTTTGTTTAAGTTTGTTTCAATGCTTTTTACTTCACAGCTGATGACTGACTCGCACTTATGTCTGCAACAAAATGTCTTCAGGTCGACTGAGCCAAACGCAGATCGAGCGCATGGTCAAGGAGGCGCAGAAGTACAAGGAGGACGACGACAAGCAGAAGAACCGCATCAGCGCCAAGAACTCGCTGGAGTCGTACGCCTTCCGCATGAAGTCGACCATCGAGGATGACGAGATCAAGGACGAGATCAGCGAGGAGGACAAGAAGACCATCCTGGACAAGTGCAACGACATCATCAACTGGCTGGACTCCAACCAGCTGGCCGAGAAGGAGGAGTATGACGACAAGCAGAAGGAGATCGAGAAGGTGTGCAACCCCATCATCACCGAGCTGTACCAGGCCGCGCGGAGGAGGGCACGGGAAGCATGGCGAACTTTGACTCGGGTGGGTGCTCAGCTTCGTCCCACCATTGAGGAGGTGGATTAGACCTTGACCTTGGACCAGTTCCCAGAAGACATGCTGCTGAACAGAGCTGAGAATGGTTCTTTTGTTGTTTTCTTGGTTTTTGCTGATGTGGGGTTTTGACTTCATTCATTAAACGGTTTACAATTCTCTTCAGTGCCATGGCAAGTATTGTCACCTTTTTTTCCCTTCATTTGGACCAAAATATATATAGAATCCTTGTTGGGTGCTGCTGCAAGTGTTGGCATAAGTAGGACTTGTTTTTGTAATATACTTGAGTCTTTAGAATCCTCATGAGAGTCATGGTAAGTATTGCCGTAACAATCCACTTTCTCTGTTTGATAGTGATACATTATTTAGAATCCTTTGTAGTGCCATTGCAAGCATTGCCATACAGGTCTCACGTTTTTCTTTTGGACAGCAATACAACATTAACAGAAAAGAAAAACCATCTAGTTTCTGTCCTGCCATTATGTTATTTTACCTTCTTACAATGCATTATCATATGGAAAATGTCCCCTATGTGAATTATCTTAAATTAAAAATAGACTTCATTTGATTAATGGAACTGCTGCTTTTTCCTCTTTTTTTTTCGGGGGCGGGGGGGGGGGGGGGGGAGGGGATGTCACATTTCCCATGCCCCTCCTTCCACTGAAATTAGTCCGACTCCATTTGTGCTGGCTCTGAGAACACAGCCACATCGAGGTTTTCCTGCCACAGACCTGGCACAGGCAGCTCACAACGAGCACTTGAAGTAAGGTTTCAAGGTAGCCCATAAGAGGAGAGGTTGCACAAGGCCCGATTTACTGTGGTGGTGTTCAATGGTACCTGTTTTGACCCGACCTGTTTTCTGGCAGAGCCAGTGCCAGTCGGCATCAACATAGTGACGCCAGCCATCTCGAGATAATTGTTAGTTGTTCAGGCAACATGTAGATTACAACAAAAAAAAATCTACCTGCCCTTCCCCCAGAAATGCCCACATTTTCACCTTAAGAGGCGGTTTGATGACAGTTGATGACAACTTACCAGTGGTATGCTTTGGCGCTCGTAGGATGCTTCCCTGACAGGGAGAAACAAGCAGCGTAGATGTTTTTTCTTTTTTCCACTTCGACCAAGCACGATGCTTTCACGCTATCGTTACATTGTATTCATAAAGCACGCCTTGTCTCTGTGGGTCAGCTCTCTCAGATGGGGGAGGAGGTTGGCGGGGAGTGTGGGGGAGGAGGGAGAGCGGGAGGTTGGTGGACGTTTGAAAGTGAAAAGGAGAGGAAAGAAGTGCAGTTGGTCTGCACTGGAGCTGGCTGCTCAGTCGGCCTTTCTCTGACCAGGTCAAACACTGGTTGCTGGACAGAGGAATGGAGAGAGCAGTTTTACTTGTGTGTAGACGGCTGAGGGGTTCAGGACTGTTAAGATGGGAAGGTTATTTTGAGCTCTGCATACTGTTTGCTGTTGACATGTGTGATGATTTAGAGGTTAAGAAAAGACAATTAGTATGCACATGTTGGAGTCATTATACTTTGGCTTATATCTGCACTTTTGATTCAGTTGATTAGCCATGCTTGTTGTCGTTGACAGGACTGTAACACACACAGGGTTTTTTGTATGGTGGTTTATTTTGGGAGGCTTTTTTTGTAATGGTAACAAGACTAAGTTACTGTACGAAAATGATTGTTGCAGTGTGGCGGTGCGCAGCTGACCTTAGAGGTCACAAAAATCCTCCAGTAGACCCCACTCATTGTCCAGTTGGGACAGAAGAGGGGTTAATACTGCTATGTGCATTGGGGGGTTGTGAATGCAAGAGGGTTAACATTTTGTGTTTCTTTGTTTATTTTCTGCCAGTAATTGTATGCTGAAGATTTTTTCTTGTTATCTGATTTGTTTACATTAGTGCCATGAAGTAGTTGGTGATTTTTCTTCAACTATTAAACTTGAAAAGTGAAGTAAACTTGGAAATTGCGCTGTATGCTCTCCTTGCATAGGAATGTGTGTGTGTGTGTGTGTGTGTGTGTGTGTGTGTGTGTGTGTGTGTGTGTGTGTGTGTGTGTGAAAAGTCTTGATGATATTTTGATTTGTGTATATGCAGATGATCTTGGATGGGAAAGTACACACACTCATGCCTGTGCACGCACGCAAGCGCACATGTACACACACATACACTTGATTGAAGAAAAATCATAATTCTTGTGTGGCATGCATGTTAAAATTGGGAAAAACAGAAGCGGAGATATGAAAGTGTATTTCCAATGTTATCTGGCCTTCATGTTCAGCTAGACGAGTGTGCAAGTCTCTGGCATGCAGTCGCAGATATCTACAGAAATACATTGTGTACACCTTTGTGTTGAGAACGGTGGTCACACGCGGTGGCCGTATGCAGAAGCAGAAATATTTCACTTCTTCCAGAAATCGAGATTGCTGACACCTAGAAATCTGAATTGGGGTCTTCTTCACCAGTTACAGTAGTATAACTATATTATCTTCAGGGGAATTCAATTTCAGCAACAAAGTACCAGCTCAGATATTCTTCCATGGTTGCCAGCCCCATCCCATCTTCATAAGTCTGTGGTTAATTTTCGAGGGTCACATAACTATTGTAGATGAGTGTTGTGTTTGCGTAACACAAATGTCGGTTGGCTTCCACAGCAATAAAGTTGAATGCTTTGAATGTTGTTTGTTGACTGTGAATGCATTTACAGTGTTGTTTGTTGAATGTAAATGCATTTTTAAGTGTTGTTTGTTGAATATGAATGCACTTTTCAGTGTTGTTTGTTGGATGTAAATGCATTTTTCAGTGTTGTTTGTTGAATGTAAATGCGTTTTTAAGAGTTGATGGAAAAGTGTGGTAGAGACACCATAAGCATCTCACTTGGACTAATCAGCAGTGTTTGCTGTTCTGTCTGTCCTCACACACACACACACACACACACACACACACACACACACACACACACACACACACACACGCACACACACACACACAAACACACACACAGGTATGCACGCGTGCGCGCGCGCGCGCGCGCGCGCACACACACACACACACACACACACACACACACACACACACCAAAATCTTATTCTGTGTGGACTCAAAGTCTGTTTTACAAGCCATTAAATCCCGAGGCATAAAAAAACGACTAGAAATGACTATTGAAATAAATCATACTATTCATGAGTTGTCCCTAAAGGGTACCAGTATTACCTTTTGCTGGATTCCTTCTCACTCCGGAATCACCCCAAACGAGTGGGCAGATCATGCGGCTAAAAGGGCAGCAAAAAATAAAGAAGGGTCACAGCATCTCGACATTCGACTAGATCTGCATGAATTTAACCAGCGCATAGAAAAAGTGTCTCAAAATCAGGTTGCTGAACTGCACAAGAAAACAAATAGTCAGTATTATCAGCACTGTGTACAAGTAAAGAATGCAGCGAATCCGAAATCCTTTTTAAACAATTCATCTGTAATGCATTCCAGACATGTTACTAGTTTGATGTATAGGTTCCGATTAAATGCTTTTAGAACAAAGTACTCAAAAAATATACATTGCATATGTGGCAAACAAATTACTGTAAACCACCTACTTCTTCACTGCCCAGGAGTTAGGCACTTTGTTCCTAAGATAAAGTTAGCAGATCAGTTGTCAGCCAGTGCACCAGTATCCACTGAAAATATTTTAAATAATCACTCATTACTTGTTCTCTGAAATTTTTAATTCCGGTCCACTTGGTATCTATCTTTGATGTACTTTAAACTAAAATTGTTGTGTTGTACGACATTGATATAAAAGAGTTACGATTATATGATATATATGGTTATCCCCCCCCCCCACCCTCCCACTCCCTTCCTCTATTCCGTCCTCCTTTCCACCCTGATGCCCCCCATCCCCACCCGCAAACTTTCTCCTCCCCCACCCATCCCCCTGCATTATGCTCCAATTCACTAACTTGTTTCATTTGATATACTCAATTCCCCGATCACATACACTAAGGCTAGTAAGTAAATATCTACCTATCTACCACCCATCCCAACCTTCCCCTCTTCACTAACACATGTCTCTCTCTCTCTTGCACCCCCCCCGACACACACACACTAACAGCTACCAACAAAACACCCATCTACCACCCCCACACACCACCTCTTCCACACATCACCCTACCAAAAACACACACACACACACACACACACAAGATACACGCACACACACCAATTCAACAATATATGTTGTGTGTGTGTGTGTGTGTGTGTGTGTGTGTGTGTGTGTGTGTGTGTGTGTGTGTTTTCCCCGTCTAATAACACTTATAGTGAATAGACCTTAAACTAAAGAACTAACACACACACACACACACACACACACACACACACACACACACACACACCACACACAGGTATGCACACTTGCGCGCGCGTACACACACACACACACACACACACACACACACACACACACACACACACACACACACACACGCACACACACTCGCTCTCTCTCTCTCTCTCTCTCTCTCTCTCTCTCTCTCTCTCTTTGTCCCCTTTTAAATTTGTAGATTTTATGGACAGTACATTTAACTGTCTCGGCTCCAAAGTAGGAATACTGCACGACCATGACTATATATATAGGCTTTATCACGTCTCTGCTTTATGACATTGAAAAGGGGCATAATCAGCCAAGATCTACTGCTGCCATTCGACAAACTGTGATAACAGCCTCGATGATTGCTCATTAGATTTGATCCTGTTCAGCTTTGATGTGCGTGTCTCTGCATATTGACGTAGACTGACTGGGGAAAACACATCTTTATGTGGTAGGCTACTGACTAGAATTCTTCATCTGGTACTGACTCAAATTCTTTATTTAGAGCTGACGTTGAGCCTTTATTCGGAGCGGACTGTAATTCTTTATTTGGTGCTGACGATCATTTGTGCACAAAAGCCCTATTCTTAGTTTCGGTTTTGAAATGACTAAATCTGTCGCACGCAAGCCTCGCCTGTCTATTATCTGCATCGAGTGAAGTAGGCTTGCTGGTGTGTTGTGTGTGTTACTTCCGTCGAACGTTTGTGATAAAGCTGCGACCGACAGGCGGGTTGAAAGAAGCGGCAGGTTGGTTATTGACGCCCAACGCAAGTCTTCGCAGAGGCAAACGTTCCGTACAGGACCTACAAACAACACAGGTAAAGACTGAGATATAATTATGATGACTGTCTACGGTGATTTTCAAAGGCACTGGACAATCTTTGTCGGTAGGTTTCGTGGTTTTAAGGTTATGCTTTATCACTGATCATGGTGTGACGTTTACTGATATCGTATGATTCTGACGGTAGTGCACTGTGGGGCAGCAAAGGTGAAAGTTGACAACACGGACAAGACTAGGCCTGACAGTTTGAGTCTAGGAATAGGGGCGGATGTGTAACTCTTGTCGATTCGTTCTGACCCAGATATTTCGAATCTGATCGATGATACTGTTGTTAATCGATTGGGCTGGTTTGTTGGTGTGGCAGGAGTATGGTGGCATGATATCGACCAAAGCAGGGGAGAGCACAAAAGCTAAAGTGGCCTGGCAAGCTAGGGTCAGCGGCCCTGAATTTAGGGGTGTCACTTTTCAGGCTCAGGTTGGACGGAAGTCCAGTCATATGTATTCACACACACATACACAGACCATCGCCTTTCATTTTCAGGCCCAGCAAAATGTTGTGCGTTTCAGTTCAGGTCTGGGACAATTTTCACCGGGTTTTCCGGTTTTAGTAGTGCTTTTCTTAAGCTGAGGTCGCAAATGGTGTTCATGGAGATTGCATTTGAGTGGTGTCACCCATAGTTTAAGTACGTGTTAACCATGCATATAAGATACTAAATCTAGAAAGAAAAAAAAATCAAAGTATTTCGATGGGATGCCTGCATAGGAAATAATACAGGAAGTGGTGGTGTCTTGTTCGTCAGATAAACAGCCATCTTCAAGACATGGGCGTGCTGTCGGTTCTGCTGGTATATTCAGGATCCTTGAGACTGTGCAGTTTGACCAGTGAGCCCCAAGTGGAATTTTGGGGGTGGCGTGGGAAGGGGGGTGGGGGAAGCCAACACTAAAAGAACATGGTGACAATCGACAGGCTGGTTCTTCAGTTTTGGGTCAGAAGAAGGGTTTGGGGTTCCACCGGGAGTTTGAACCATAATCAGGCCAGGTAATGCAACAGTCTCGGGTCTGGATCAAAATTTTAATTTGATGCTATTGACCAGTGGAAAGAGGAAACGTGAAGGGTGGGAACGAAAATATGCTTCATTTGTTTTTATATGAATCTTCTTGTTGGAGATGTGCAAGTACGCATGTGTCTTTGAGCATTTCTGGCTATCCAGTAATCCACACACATCCTGGTAAGAGGCGATTGAAAGAAAGAAGGTACATCGATAATTCGGAGAGCTGCTATACTGTACAATGTCAAACACTTTACAAGCTGTCATAGTGGATCAGCTGTTCAATTACCACAAAAAAAAGTCAGACAGCTTTTTTTTTAATCAAATGGGGGTGGGAGTGGTGGTGTAGATGTTTTGAGTGTGTGTGAGAATGTGGTCCTACATCTTTTTTTTTAAGCAGTGATAATTATTTCCTAGAAGTTAGGTTAGACTCGTGCAAACACACACACACACACACACACACACACACACACACACGACACACACACACACACACACACACACGCACAAGCACGCACACACACACACACACACACACACACACACACACACACGGACACTTGTAGTAGTGGCTGAGACCATGTTATCTAGGCACTCAAGGCCTGTGTAGCGTGCTGGATTAACAGATCAATCAGACATATACTGAGTTTTTTGTCCGTGAGAGTATTTACAGCTGTTTCCTGATCTTTGCTTTTTTGTGCTTGTAACCCCAGCACACAGTGGCCTAACGGACTAGTAAAAGTGGTGTAGTGTATAGCCTAGTCCTGCTAGCTGTGTATTATTCATGGATTCGAGCCCTGTTAAAAGTTAAACAGTGTTGTGTGTGACATATTTGGCGGAATTCTTTCACCATAACTCTTTCTGTTTATTCTGAGCATGTACGTTATCCAATAACATACATCAATCTAAAGTGTATTTTTGTCCACAGGTTGTGGCAGCTGTATGTCAGTTGAGTAGCATAATGATGGCAGGTATGAAAAATGGCCTGCATATTGAAAGCCAGTTCTGTTAGTTTTTAACCATTGCAAAATGGAAAACAAAATCGTGGTCATTTGTTTCAGTGTAGATTTTAGCCCCTTTTTTAAAATGTTGAATCTGTTTTCAATGTATGTGGGCAACTAAGGAATTATCCACTTCTTTCTGTATGTGTGTATTGAACTTTTTGTCCTATTAGCAGTTTAAGTTTGAAACTGTTGGCGTTATTCTGAATTGTACAAAATCTTTAACACAAGACAATATGATTTTCTGTATAGTTTCAGGATTTGCAGTCCTGATAAGTAATGTTTCCCAGATTCAAAAGCATTGTTCAACATGTTTTTGAAGTAACGAAAGCATTATTCAACATGGATTTTGCAGTAACAAACGCGAGATCTTTGTCTCTACACAGCACCATGGCCAAAGCTCCTGCCATTGGAATCGATCTGGGGACCACCTATTCCTGCGTGGGGGTGTATCGGCATGGCAAGGTGGAGATCATTGCCAATGACCAGGGATACCGGACTACACCATCCTATGTGGCGTTCACAGACGAAGAGCGACTCATTGGTGATGCTGCCAAAAACCAGGTGGCCATGAACCCTGAGAACACAGTTTTTGGTGAGTCTTGGTGTATGTTGTAACGTGATTAGGCTTTGGAACAATTGAGTATATTTAAAGGAGTAGCGTTACATATGATATTCTGATAATATGTTCAGTAGTGTTGATTGTGACTTGGAGCTGGTTAAGAACCTTAAAAAAAAAGTTGTGGCTGCAGTAACCTGACTGACCTCCTCCTTCCTTCGTTGCACTTTTCTCCCTTCAAAACATGTGTCTTCATCAAAGATTGAAGTAGCGCAAATTTCCTCTTTCCAAGTTTATGAGACGCATGGGAAGAAGTCCTCACCAGTCTCAGTGTCCTGGTGTCTCATTCCTCTGGCCAGAGTCATTGCTCACTGCTGCTGTCACTGGAGTTCACTTCGCTTACATAGTTCTTGAATATAGAGGTTTGAACTTGTCAGATGTGAATGAAATGGAGGTTGTGGACTGGGACTATAAAGTTTATTCTCATAAGCTTGATTGTTGTGTTGTCCAGACCAGAAGTTAGGTAGATCCAGAAAACAGAACAAGACCATAACTACGCTAATTGTTCGCACTTGCCAACCAGATCTCTACAATTCAAAAAGATGAATTGACTTACAATTGTTGCAAAGTTTTGTTGTTGTTGTTGACGTTTTTGTTTTCAGACGCCAAGCGTCTGATAGGCCGTCGCTTTGATGACCCGAATGTCACTTCCGACATGAAAACCTGGCCCTTCCATGTTGTGTCCGACTCGGGGAAACCCATGCTGAAGGTGGAATACAAAGGAGAAGACAAAATATTCTGCCCTGAAGAAATCTCTTCCATGGTGCTGGTGAAGATGAAGGAGACTGCAGAGGCTTATTTGAGGAAAGTGAGTAGGATTGTAGGTTTAAAACATAGTGTTCACTGCATTTTTTTTTTGGTCTGGTTTTTGAAGGATTGATGACATAGGGTTTTTTTGTGTGTGTGCGTAAGTTTTGATTGTACAGTTTGTTTAGAAGTGGTGTCTTTGTTTAGAAGTGGTATCTTTGTTTAGAGGTAATTCCTACTATACTGCATGTTCTTGACACAAAAGTAAAAGTCATTTCGTTTGCTTTAATGAACATTTTTTGTGTGTCACATTTTTGGTGGGAAGGCTCTGATTGAATGTGCCCACAATTGTGCACCCAAGAATGTATGAGCAGCTACACCTAACACACGCACACGCACACGCACACACACACACACACACAGTGCAGATATATTACAATCGCAGTATTACCAAGATAATCTAGTCCAGCAGTTGAGTGTTGTTGTGACATGTTGATGTTTTTGATGTTGAACAGACTGTAACTGATGCTGTCATCACCGTACCAGCCTACTTCAACGACTCTCAGCGTCAGGCGACCAAAGACGCAGGGACTATCTCTGGGCTCAATGTAATGCGAATCATCAATGAACCAACTGCTGCCGCCATTGCATATGGGCTTGATAATAAGGTGATGAGGTCTTTAACCCTTTTGACACCAGATATGCCAGACTTCCAGCATGGTCTAAGTGCAGTTAATGCTACAGTTACTCTCTTTAATTCACTGTAACTCTGTCATCTTTTCAATAATTCTCCGCTTTTCATGTGTGAAACAAATCCAAAGGACCTGTAATCTGTTGTGTCTTCTTCTGCAAGACAGAGTTATCAATCTTACAGTACAGTCAACACACAGAGCAAACAAAGAAACCTCGTATATATATATATATATATATATATATTATATATATATATATATATATATATATAGGCAAGCTTGGATGTTTCCTTGTTCGTTCTGTGTGCTCTGTGCTGTCAATTCTGCTAGGCGATTCGATGTCGTAAGCAGCATTCCTTTGGAGTTATGGGCGTGTATTTGTTTTATCATGGGAGCAAGAGTTGCCCTGCCTGTTTGTTTTTACTGTTTACTGTTCCCTGCCTCATTTCATATTTACTTTCATTTTGATGAAATCGAGGTAACCTGTTGTCGCAGAGTGGAGTGAGGGGTGCTTGTGAAAAGATCTGTAATATATGTCTCCTGGATGTCTAAAGGCGTGTATGTTGCTTGTGTATTTTGTCAAATTAATCTTTCTTTCACGCTCATACCACCCTACAACATAATAGCACAAACAGGAATTTAGCGAGGAGTGCACATTTAATCACAATGAAATGGAAATGATTTTTTTCTTTTAGCACATGGACAACATCAACATGTAAGGGTGAACTAGTTCATCAACATATGTGTGCACTCACACTCCCTGTTAGGCTAGAAAATAATTCATAGATTCACTCATGACACAATATAGTAACAAGAGGGAAAAGGATTCATAACATCACTCATGACATGACACAGTATCACAAGTCTTTCTGGATATGATTCCGGATATCATGTCACAGGTCAGGTGTGTTGCTGTCCCAGCTTGGGATGACTTGCACATACATACACACACACACACACACACACACACACACACACACACACACACATAAAAAGAAACCACTCTGACCTCGATTTTTGGATGCGCCAAATGCAGATCACACAATACCACCACTGACACTGGGCCCAGAAGAAGAAAACTGGTTCCACACCTGCGACTGGACACAGGGGAAGATGAAGTTGGTCCCACACCTGCGACTGAGCACAGGGGGATAAAGTCGCAAGTAGAGCACTGGTCAGCCATCCGGAAGGAAGACACGGCTGCTCAGGAGGTAGGCAGGCCAACTGACTATCCAAGATGAAGGCACTGGGGAAGCAAGGCCAGTCCTGGCCACCAAGTGGGCTGCCACACCACAGGAGGGGGAAGAGGACCGCTTGGACACTCCCACCAGAGCTCACACAGCCAGCCAGGCCAGCACCCCAGACGAAAAATCCCTACAAAGTGAACAACACCATAAATACCCAATCTACCACTATTCAACATCAAAAGTAGTGATAGATTAGAAAGAGCAGAATCGAAATGACCAAACCCGTTCAACTCAGCAAAAACACACGAATGAGCAAACTGACTGAGCACTTTCAAAAACAAACGCAAATATTACAAAGTCCAAACATTTTGATCTAAAATGTTTAGGAAAGCGCTATCAGTTAACTACAATTATAGTACAATGAGTCGACAATGTGAGCAAACAAAAGAAATATTCTTACCCTCGGGGGGGGGGGGGGGGGGGGGGGGGGGATTAACGAGCCCTACCCAACCAACAAGGGGGACAGCGAGCGTACGGAGCAGATGTTACTGACTCCAAAAAACCATACTCGATCTGTGCAGGCCTAACAGTCCAGTTTTCGAACGTTCGTTAGTGAATACTATTCACCGGAAACGAGAAGAGAAAGAATTTTTTTTTAATTCTCTCTGGCTATGCACACAGCAGATGCGCATAACTCATCGTGAATCATGTCTGTGACAATACCCCCCTCCTTTAATAAAAAAAAAAAAACGCCAGCTTTTCTAGAAGAAACTAACGAAGAGGGAATCAAACTCTTGTCACAGGTCATGAGAAAAGTTTTCCAAGTTATATACAGCAAAATAACTCATTCTCAAAACATATCATGAAAATGTTGGACAATTTACAAATTATCACCAAGATGTGCCAAAAAAAAAAATGACAAAAATGCATTTAAACAATAATGTGATTATGACTATCAAAACTTTGACAAATGACTTTCAGATTGTAACTTTGTTCTTTTCTTTGAAAGTCCTAAGATGCTTTATAAAGCAATGAAATGTCCATATGAAATAAAATTGACTTTTTACTGTAGATCAGGACAAAGTGTCCTATGCTTCACTTTAGCGATCTACACAGTAAAAAGACTGAAACAGGCAATACAAAATGTTTCCGACTGACAACAATTATGGAATACTAAGAGACTGGCCATTGCGACTGAGTACTTCAGCGAGAACATTGTCAATACCCTTAACAGGCTGAACCTCAAACATGAATGCTTGCAACAGGAGAGACCATGGAGTGACTCTGGCATTCTTGAAAGTGGAACTGGTGAGAAATTGAGAGGCTTATGGTCTGTTTGGAGAATAAACTTTTGTCCCCAGAGATAGTGGGATAGCTTCTGGATAGACCAAACAATTCCCAAACACTCCCTCTCAATAGTAGAGTAACGAGTCTCTCTGTCAAGCAATTTCCTGCTGATGAAAACAACAGGATGCAAAACACCATCATGCTCCTGCAAAAGAACACCACCCAGACCTACAGTTGAAGCGCCTGTTCTTAGAACGAACTGACGAGAAAGGTCTGGGAGTTTGAGAACAGGCTTATTCGCAAAAATTCCCTGAATAAGCTGAAAAGCTTTCTGACACTCAGGTGTCCACGTAACTGATTTATGCTTGGAATCCTTTGTGAGATTGGTCAGGGAAGAAACAAGGGTAGCGAAATGAGGGATGAATTTCTATCAGACTGAGAAGTGAGCGAACTTGCTTCCTTGTGGTAGGCTGAGCCATGGACAGGATCGTATCAACCTTGCTAGCTTGAGGCTTGAGAATGCCATGAGAAACAACATGACCCAAGAATTCTAGTTCTTGAAATCCAGCAAACATCTTGGGTGGTCGAACAGTGAGTCCAAGATCCGACAGCTTTTGAAAGAGAACTGTCACATGCTGAAGATGTGCTTTCCAAGTATCACTAGCAACCAGAATGTCATCAAAGATATTGATGCGAGAACACTCAGACAAATGCAACAAACGCATCATGCGAGTGAAAGTAGCAGGGGCTGAAATCAAACCAAATGGCATTTGTGTCCACTGAAAAAGTCCTAAGGGGGTTTGAAATGCAGTCTTTTCTTTGTCCTCAGGTTTAACCAGAATTTGCCAATATCCTTTTGACAGATCAATCTTGGTGAAGTAGACTGCACCTTTAATTGATGTAAACAGTTCCTCAACATCCGGAATGGGTTCCACGTCAAAACGAGTAATTTTGTTAAGCGCATGGAAATCAATGCAGAACCTGACTGATCCATCTGGTTTCTTAACAAGTACAATTGGAGAACTGTATGGGGACTGACTAGCCTCAATGACACCTAGCTTTAGCATAGTCTCAACCTCCTGTTTAAGAACCTCAGTTGCTGAAAAAGGCAATGGGTATGGTTTCAACCTAATGGGTTTGTTATCAGTGAGTGGGATTTCATGAACAGTTCCAGCTTTGACACATCCAGGATTATCTGTAAACAAAGCAGAAAAATTATGACACACAGATTTCAACTCTTCTTTTTTCACCTCCAATAATTGCTCATCTAAGTGAATATCATGAATATTCTCTTTAGAAGGAACAAGTGGGACAGTGGGATATTCATCTCGGATTCAAGGCAATCATCAACATCCTTGGTGATCACAGACGCTGCTGTCACATGTTCATCACTCTTGGACAAACAGTCAAATCCAGGTAATGAAGCGCACGATGAACAGTCCATCTGTTTTGAATCATCGTGTAGAGTATGAGAAAAACAGTCCATCTGTTCAGAATCACACTTTTTCACAATGGTGGTACCATCAGAAAAAACGAGTGTCCACAACATCAGGCTATGCAGAATCTTCATCAGTAGTATCAACAGTTGACACGTTGTACACATTTCTGTAAAATTGCAAGTCAACACAACATGCAGAATGTACAGGGAGTTTTGCATAGTCAGACTGATAACATGCACGTCTATTGTACTTCACCAGCATATTTGCATGAAAAACGTTTCTTTTGTTTTTGATTAATACAATGTAATCAGGATGAAAACAATCAACAATTTTGTAGGGTCCTTTCCACTGCATCAACAATTTGTTTCTGTCAGTGGGTAACAACACAAGTACTTCACTGAAAATGAGCGCCTGACCACTTTCGCATCCTTGTACCTTTTATATGTTTCTGCAGCCTTTTGCAAATGTTGAGTAGCAATGTCCATGCTCTTTCAAAAAAGTTTTCAGTTCTGTCACATACTGGTAAAGGGGCTGGGAAGTATCTGGAGTCTGTGTGAGGTTCCAAGAATCTGCCAACAGATCAACTGGACCATAGAGCAGTTCAAATGGTGAGAATCCAGTGCTCTCACAGGGCATTTCTCTGTGTGCAAGCAGAACTGCTGGGAGGTAACAGTCCCAGTCCTGAAGGTGTTGTTATACCACTTTTTTCAACATGGACTTAAGGGTACCATTTAAACGTTCAACCATTCCATTCGACATGGCATGGTACAAACTTGTATTTACTGACTTGATTGATAATAAACTGTAAATTTCTTTCATGAGGTTCAAGACAAACTGAGTACCATTGTCAGACAAAATCTCTTTGGGGTATCCTAGGCGACTGAAAATTTTCACGAGTTCTTCAGCAATTGTAACAGTATGTTTTTCAAAGGTACAGCTTCAGGATATCTAGTAGCAACATCAATAACAGTCAAAACATATCTATGATCTGCATGAGAACATGGAGAAAATGGGCCTATCAGGTCAATACAAATGCATTGAAAAGGTATATCAATGACAGGCATTTTTCCAAGACGAACCATTGGAACTGATCCACGCTTCTTACTTTTATGACATACATCATAGGTCTGAACATGTTGACGGACATCCACATGATATGTAGGCCAATAGAAATCAAATAAAATGCGATGTTTGTTCTCGCAAAACCACAATGTCCACTAGCAATGGAATCATGAGCAACATGCAAACATTTGTACGAAGAGGTTTTGGTACACACAGTTGCTTCTGTGCAGTGTCAAATTTACCAAGTGAATAATGGTAAAGAACACCATTATCCAAGAAAAACATGGGTTTACGTTCACGCACCAAAGTTTCTCAAAGCGATTCACAATCAGGAACATTTTTAGCCTGGCGGTAAATAGATGACAAAGTAGCATCTGATGCTTGCATGTTTACAATGTCATGATGTGACACATCAAAATGTCAAAGTCCGATGGCAAAGCATCAACCCATTGGGGGGTCTGTTTACCCTTCGATTTACCTGACTTTGTCTCTGACACGGATGGAGGGGTTTTCAAAGGGGGCTTAGCAGAACCCTCAAGTTTTTTTTTGTTGTCGGATGCAATGTGATCAGCCACTAGCTGCATAAGGGAACCATCACAATCACTTTTGAAGGCAGATATATTTGTATTGCCTGCTCCGAGGCCTTTCGTCCGCTGGATCGGAACTCATCAGGGAGACACAGCTGGTTGTGTCTGCACTCCTGGGGTGAAATAGAGACACACCACAGTCCATAATACCGTGGTGTTCTCACCACCAAGGGTGCAAAAAAAGAATCCAATAGCAATCTGTGCCAGTCTTGAATAAAAGTTACTCTGTGTTAGGTTTTCTTATGGGAGCAAAAGTTACCCCACTTGTTTACTGTTTATTGTTGACTGTTCCCTGCCTCATTTCATTTCCAATTTCATTTTGATTAAATTGAGGTTATTTGTATTTGTTTCTGTCCATCTGTGTGTTTGTCTTTTGATCTCCCTTGCATCCTTGGGTGGATCCTCAAGCATAGGCTCAAAGATTGTCCCCTACATTTTATACTATTTGCATAATGTCTTTAGTTTTTCAGCAACTTTTTTCCTCCCCATACTTTCGTTTGGTTTCTTTTACTACCCTTCACTGGCTGCTTTGGGGGTGCTATTGGATTTTTTTTTTGCACCCTTGGTGGTGAGAACACCACGGTATTATGGACTGTGGTGTGTCTCTATTTCACCCCAGGAATGCAGACACAACCAGCTGTGTCTCCCTGACGAGTTCCGATCCAGCGGACGAAAGGCCTCGGAGCAGGCAATACAAATATATCTGCCTTCAAAAGTGATTGCGATGGTTCCCTTATGCAGCTAGTGAAGAGTTTGCATATCTGTAATATATTTTCTTAATTTCATGTTCCCAGTTTCTCCATCTTCAAATCCCCCCCCCCCCCCACCTCCTTAAGTCCAAATCTTTGCCAAGTCATTACTATGAAGACAATTGAGTTGTTGGCCTGCGCTTGTTTTTTCCCCCACTATTAGACTGTTCGTCTATGTATGTATTTGTCTGACTTTGTTCAAGTTTAAAAGGCTGTGCCAGTCTTGAATAAAAGTTACTCTGTGTTAGGTTTTCTTATGGGAGCAAAAGTTACCCCACTTGTTTACTGTTTATACATCTTGGACAATGACCGTTGTACTGTTCAGGTTTAACCAATGACTTTTTCACACCGGCAGTAGTACAACCAGTATCTTTCAAAACAGTGCAAGGTATGTCATTCGCACAACCATTATACAATGACAAATTGTTCAAAGTGACACATTCTTCAACGTCAGGTGAAATCAAAACTTTGCATGCTGCAGCGTACTTTGGGGGCTGAACATTTGTGGGTGAAGGGCAGTTTGGACTAATATGACCGACACCACCACAACGTCTACAAATAAGACTTTGTTTGGTCTCTTGTGTAGGTCTTTGACCCCTACTGCTACTTGACTGTGGGAAAGATTTTACATGTTGTTGCTGCTTCTCTTGAGACTGAGTCCCTGAATTTGTAGAACGAGCCTGATAAAACTGGTTTTCCTGATAAGCAGGTCGCCGACTGACAGAGCTACCAGCAGAGTGATTTGACTGGCCTCTACTGTAACTGAAGTTACTGGTCTGCTGAGACTGACCATGAGTCCCTGACTGTTGAGTTTGTTCACACACACAACAGTATGAGCAACTGCACCTGACTGTCTAGCTAACAACTTGTTAGGGTGAGCTTCTCTGTAGAGTTCAGCTGCAGCACACATCTGTTCTGCTGAATCAAAAGTTCTTTCCTTAAGAAAAACCTGCAAGTCTTTAGACACAGACTGTAAAATCTGCTCTCTGATCAAAAGATCATGAAGTGTTTCAAAAGACTTGTCTATCTCTGTCAGTTCAATCCATCTGTTCAATAAATGGGTAACTCTGGTCAAAAAAGCATGAACATTTTCTCCTTGTTCAGGCCTCACACTTCTAAATCTTTTTTCTAAAACCTTCAGAGGTAGCCATGAACTTTTTCAACAAATGTTGCTTCAAATTCTCACAAGTCAAAGTATCACTGGCACAAAGTGAATGGTAAAAACTCAATGCAACTCCTCTAAAATGTTTAAAATTAAAGAAAGTGCTATCAGTTAACTACAATTATCGTACAATGAATCGACAATGTGAGCAAAAAACCCCCAAATATTCTTACCCTCTGGGAAGGATTAGCGAGCCCTACCCTTCTTCTTCTTGTTCTTCCATAGAGCGATCACAATCAACATTTTGATTTTTATGTCGCTATATTGAGAAGGGGGCCCACGAGTCAGCGTTCAGTGTTTTAAAAAAAAATGTCCATTAGCAATGCCAGTCTTGCTTCCACCAAGACACATCATCCAGTCCTCAATGGGGTCTCCTCTCACAAGATCCCTCCACACACATAGCCAGTCTTGCTGCCACCAAGACACATCATCCAGTCCTCAATGGGGTCTCCTCTCACAAGATTCCTCCACACACATAGCCAGTCTTGCTGCCACCAAGACACATCATCCAGTCCTCAATAGGGTCTCCTCTCACAAGATCCCTCCACACACATTGCCAGTCTTGCTGCCACCAAGACACCCACTCAGTCTTTTGCTTTTGGAAATCCCCTCTCACAGGATCCACTCCAAATTTTTGCCTTGTGAAACTTTTTTTTTCCTTTTCCTTCCCTCTTTCCCCCTTCCCTTTTCCCTCCTTTTTTCCCTTTTTTTTCTACTAGAGATTTGCTCCACCATTTCATCTCCCCTGGGCCCCCCAGAGGTAATCCCCAGAATGGCCCAGATGAGCCAGACAGAGCCTTTAGGACTAAATTTTATGTATTTACCTCCCCCACCCTCTCCCTCCCCTCTTCCCCACCCCTTATCTACATGACTGAAAACAGCTTCTGCTGGCAGCCCCTAGCGAGACCATCCAGGACAGTCTTCAGGTGGTTATTTATTTTGACCCTGAATGTTTCCACGGACTCGGCGTTTACAATGCACATACCCGACCAACAACGTAAGCGTACGGAGCAGATGTTACTGACTCCAAAAACCATACTCGATCTGTGCAGGCCTAACAGTCCAGTTTTCGAACGTTCGTCGGTGAATACTACTCACCCGAAACGAGAAGGGAAAGAAATTAAAAAAAAATTATCTCTGGCTATGCACACAGCAAATGCGCATAACTCATCGCGAATCGTGCCTGTGACACCTGTATTTGTTTCTGTTTGTTCATGTACTTTTCTGACTATATTCAAGTCAAAAAAGCTTCGCAATGTTGAATAAATGTTAATTTGTGTTTGTTCATTTCTCCAGTTGTTGCTGTGTGAATGTGTTCAGTACAGGATATATAAGCAAGCTTGGAACATCCTTTTTTTTATTTTGCCTTGTTTGTTCCGAGTGTTCTGTGCTGTCATATCTGCTAGACGATTCGATGTCGTAAGCAGCATTCCTTTGGAGTTATGGGCGTGTATTTTGTTTTCTTTTGGGAGCAAGAGTTGCCCTGCTTGTTTCCTGTGTACTGTTCCCTGCCTCACTTCATGTTTACTTGCATCCAAATTAGCTTAACTGATGTCAATCTCTAATGCTGTATGCAGTAAACAGATATCTGTCTGCACGAAAATCATCATGAAACACTCCTGTAACTTCTTCACTAGTTTAATATGAATGCGCTCAGTCTATTATATATTCCTAAAAAATCATTCAATCAAATTCACTTTTGCTCAGAATTTGAGGTAATTTCTACTCATGTTGCTGAATCATGGCACTGACCCTTACAGGGGCCTGAACTGGCCCAGGTCCATTGGCATTTTGTTTTTTTTTCTTTAAATTGTTCAGTTCTACCCTTCTGACCTGAATCATCACAGGACAAAGAGGTCCAATAATGATGGTGACCTTTTCAGGTCGATGGCGAGCACAACGTACTGATCTTTGACGTGGGTGGGGGCACTTTCGACGTCTCCATCCTGACCATCGAGGACGGCATCTTCGAGGTGAAGTCCACAGCGGGAGACACCCATCTAGGGGGAGAGGACTTTGACAACCACATGGTCAACCACCTCATCACTGAGTTCAAGCGCAAGCAGAATAAGGACATCTCGGGCAACAAGCGCGCCGTTCGCCGCCTGAGGAATATCTGTGAGCGTGCCAAGCACACCCTGTCTTCCGCCACGCAGGCCTACATTGAGATCGACTGCCTGTATGAGGGCATTGACTTCTACACCAGCATCTCCAGGACCAAGTCAGTGTGCGCTGGTTTCAGTGATGCATTTCTTTGTAATCCACATTTAAGTGATTCATTTCTTCCTACTCCACATTTAAATGATTCATTTCTTCTTATTCCACATTCAAGTGTGATTCATTTCTTCGTTCTCCACATTTAATTAAGTGATTCATTTTTTCGTACTCCACGCATTAAGACACCCGTTTTCTCTCTCCCCCCCCCCCCCCCCCCCCCCCCCCCCCCCCTCAGAACTACAACTCTCCTGACTTTTACGGAAGATTACTCCCTGTGGGTGTTGGTTTTACCCTCGACATCAGACAGTGTGAAACATGTTCGTGTGTGTGTGTGTGTGTGTGTGTGTGTCTAAGAAAGTGCGTGCAGTTGTGTGTGCATGTATGTGGGAGGAGTTTTGGTTCACATGAGTGTGTATGCAGGTAAACTGTGTGACAGAGAGGAAGACAGAGACAGAAGATAAGAGATAAGCAGACAGGACAGAAAGAGATGTCGATAAAAGTATGTCAAGGGTAAAAGACCCTGTCAGGGGAATGAGGCAGGGACAGACAAAGAGCAAAGAGGCACAACACTCAACTACTCACTATCTCCAGACCACTCCAGGAAGTACGGAACAAATAATATTTATTAAATTTTAAATAGACAAATTTACACAAATATATTAAACACCCCAATCACTCACTCATACACTCCATTTATGAGATGGGGGCACCTATCAAAGAAGAGGGGGGAAAGTCAGGAAAAAGAATAACTACAAAAAAACACCAAAGTAGAGTGTAGGTCCTATCAGGAGCTAACTATCGCTAAGGGACAAAATAACCCAATAGAGGGGAGCTCAAAAAAAAAAAAAAAAAAAAAAAAAAAAAAACCACCACCCGGACCTCACTGCCACCCAACCTATCACCATCTAAAGCTACCCCCAACAAATAGAAGAGGAGAAACAAACTAATACAACAAACAGGGCATAACAATATAGATTAGATCACACTAGCGCACGCACACAAATCCACAGCCCATACACCACACACACTTGTCACATATCTGATTTGTTGAAGACTGTCCCAAGAGTGTTCCACGGATTAGATCTCCGAAGCAAGACTGGCTGCTCTCCTCACTGGCGCCTAGAAGACTCATTCCTGCGCCGGACTCCTCCAGCACCCCTCAGGCTCGGCTCCGGTATCTTCCTCTCCGGGACCATCCCCCAGGTCGCCCAACGTCAGCAACTGTGGCCTATCTCCACACAAAAAGAAGAAACAAAAAAGAGCGCCCTGTGGCGGATGTCAGTCTCTCGCCACATAATCATGATGATTGTAGATTATGTGCGTGAATGCAGAGCATGTGTGAACCGTGTACGTACAATTTAAACAACTTAAAGAATTCAGAGAAGAATAAACTTTCACAATCACTGTTTTCTTTTGGTTTCACCTGTTCCTGCATCATTGCTGTTTTCCTCTTTTCCTTATTTTCCTTTACTATAATTCTCAATTTTGTCTCATTCATATTACAAATTACAATACAATAAACTTTTGGAAGTTCACATTACATTTTAAATTAATACCAGATGAAATTCCATAAAACTCACTCATTCTTACTCCATATTATCTATAAAATACTTACATAAAAAACTAATAATTAAAAAAAAAACAACAAAAAACGACAGAGACAAACAAACAAGACAAGGAGCGGGACCAATGGCGGGAGCGCCACATCGGAAATCTCCGCCAGTCGACTGAATGTTAGTCGGCGGCAACTCGTTCCGTTCCGGACCCGACTTGACGTTTTAAAAAAAAATAATAATGATTTGCTTCAATCCTTGAAGTATCGCTTCTGGAATATCCCGACTCCAATACAGAACTAGATACATATGTCAAGCCTACAAGTAGCTCCCCAAACAGAGCCATTGCTTAACACCCAACTTAAAATAAATGACCTCAATGTTACTTAAATATGTACTGACCGAATAAATGCCCATCCCATCTTGGTGTACAAACTCTCAAACCCAACGAAAATACAACACACCATATTTATACATATATATTTACC
>CM065745.1:47055178-47067678 GCA_033310375.1 Conus canariensis
AAAGAAAACCCTTCTCAATATCTTCAACGCCAGCTGGAAAAATGCTTCGGTACCTCAGGCATGGAGAGATGCTATCATGATCCCGATTTACAAGAAAAGAAAAGACAAGACCAAGGCAGACAGCTTCAGACCCATCAGTCTGACCAGCTGCGTAGGGAAGCTCATGGAAAGGCTAATCAACAATAGGCTGACATGGTACCTGGAGAAGAAAGAGATCATCTCTGACAAGCAGGCAGGATTCAGGCAACACCGATCCACTGAAGACCTGGTCGCTTACATTGCGCAAGAAGTGGAGGATGCACTGCAAGACAAGAAGCAGACCATTACAGTCTGGATCGACCTGGAAAACGCCTTTGATAAAGTGTGGAAGAATGGGCTGAAGCTAAAGATGCACCAGTACAGTATCTCAGGTCTCATGTTCAATTGGATCAGCCAATACCTGACCAACAGAAAAGCCCGGGTACAGAGCAGAAGGCACCAAAGCAGACAGAAGACCATGAAGGAAGGCGTTCCACAAGGTGGAGTTCTCTCCCCTACGCTTTTCATCATCTTCATGAACGACATCCTCGATGACATCCCTGCATGGATCCATGGTGCAATCTACGCAGATGATCTTGCCATTTGGTGCTCTGAGCAGTACATAACAACAGCCACTGTAAGGATCCAGGAAGCCCTGAGGAAGATCGAGACATGGACAAAAAGTGGCTCGTAACCATCAATGCCAGAAAAACCACATACACCACTTCAGCCTGGCTACAAAAGAGCAGAGTGCACGCCTCCAGGTGAATGGTCACGTCTCCCACAGGATAAGTCACCCACTTACTTAGGAGTCACATTTGACCCCAGGATGACTTGGAGACACCAGATCAACAAGTGCACAGCAAGAGCCAGGCCACGTCTGGCATTGATGAAGAAGTTATCAGGAACTTCCTGGGGAGCCGACCACAACATCCAGAAGAAACTGTACCTTGGACGAGTGAGACCTGTCCTAGAATATGGTACAGCTGCCTGGGGGACAGCAGCCAAGACCAACCTAGACAAAGTTGCCAAGGTCCAGAACCAGGCATCCAGGATCATCACTGGCGCTCTCAAATCAACCCCGATCCAAGCCATGGAAACTCTGACAGGTCTTCAGAGCCTTGAAAGCAGGAGAAATGCCATAGTCCTCACCCAGGCTGCCAAATTCAAGAGGATGAAGAATCATCCCATGAACAAAAGAATGTCAGAGCCAACCAAGTGCAGACTGAAGTGCAGCAGTTTTGTGCACAACGTTCGCAGACTCGAGAGGCAGGACCCTGAACTGCTACAGCAAGGGAACAAGCAGATCCCAACACACAGCTCTGTACCTGCTTGGAGAAAGGAACAAATTTCCGGAAGTCAGAGAGACAATCCCAGGCATTCTCACAAAGGGCACACAGTCAGAACCAGAGAAAAAAGCACTAGTGCTAGACCATATGGAATAGGCATATCCCAAGGAGCTGTGGACGTATGCATACACGGACGGCTCAGCAGAGGAGGCTACCAGAAATGGAGGTGGAGGAATATTCCTAACCTTGAAAAAATGGAACACACGTCCGACAAGCCATCCCACTGGCAAATTCTCCACGAACTACAAAGCTGAGGGGGATGCATTGCGGACAGCAGCGGAGACACTGTGTGCGATCAGAGAGGCCATACATCCCAAAGTCGTCATCTTCTCTGATGCACTGTCAGTACTGCAGGCTGTACAGAACCCAAAGAACAAGGACCTCAACCCCTTGTCTCTGCACTTGCCAGACTGCAGCAGGCCACTGAACTAACCGTCATTCAGTGGATACCCTCACACTGCAACATAGCAGGCAATGAGGAGGTAGACCGACTGGCGAAGGAAGGAGGACAGCAGCCACAAGAGGAACAGGAAATCTCCTATGAAGAGGCCAAGACGATCATCAAGGAGAAGCAGAGGAAAAGATGGCTTCAGCTACATCCAGATTATAACCAGACAGATGCCTACTACCTCCTACCCAGACCAGACCAAGTAAACATTGTGAGGCTGAGGACGGGCCACTCCAGGCTACACCATCACATGTTCACAAGGTTCCGCATTGGCGAGTCTGCAGTGTGCCCCTGCGGTACAGCCCCAATGACAGTGGAACACTTCCTACAGGACTGTCCAACACACCATAACCTGAGAGCAGAGAGCTGGCCTGCTGACCAACCGATGAGGGAGAAACTCTACGGATCTCTGGAGGGCCTCCGCCGGACGGCAGCCTTCGTCAGTGCATCGGGGGTTCCTGTCTGAGCGAACGACAAAGAAGAAGACTAATCTGGGGTCACAAAGGTCATCACTAGTGCATGCAAACTTACTCTTTCCAATGGCTAGAACCCTGTTCTAAATATTTAGGGCAGCTGCATCCCTTAGACTGTAGACAAGAGAACAGGGAATTTTTTTAATAGTTGTGACGGAACAGCACTACGGACCGTCCAGGGAGTACGGCAGCATTGCCGTAACCAGGGAATGTTTAAGGTGTTGGGTTTGGTTGTGGGTTGTTCGTTGGATGTGATACTTTGAATGTAAGGGCAAGTACCTAGGGTCACGAGGCTTTGTGTGAATGTTTTCTCAAACAAGATTCTCCTCTTGTAGTCTGTACTCAGAGGTGTAGCTCTCTGTATGAGGAGCCCTGGACAGTACTGTGACCTGGGAGGAGAGGTCCTCCCCAACAGCAGAGTACTGGGGGCCTGGGTCTGGGACATTGCTTGTCAGACAGGGGGACACTCGGAACTCTTGACCAGCTCATATGGAAGCATACACTCTTGTCCGAACCATTAAAATGTAGACAGAGCCTGGACTGGAGGAAGGGGTGGGTGGGTGGGGATGGGGGACGTTTATCAGTCCGGTTTAGAGAACTGGGCTCAGGTTTTAACACTTTCTTTCCAGATACGAACTAGTTCTTAACCAAAAAAAAGTTCGTAGCACAAAAAAATGCGTTTCATGACGACTACGTAGAGAGATTTTGTGCGTAAATTTCATAACTTTTGTAGTGGTCCCCCCCCCCCCCCCCCCACTAACTCTGTTCGTAGCTACGCTGATAGCACAGCCGCTCAGCTTTATCAGCACCTAGATTGGTTGTGTGGAGGGGGTGTGTGTATACTTAAGCGGTGTGTGAGCCACGCACTTCACAGAAAAAGAAGAGAAGGCTGACCGCGTTCCGTGGCTTATTTTATTAGATAAGATTTCCCGAGATACGTCACATTTTCTGTGATCACACCACGTGAGCGCATGTGAGAAGTTTGTGACGGTAAAGTTCCTACATTCTTCTCTCTCTCTCTCTCTCTCTCTCTCTCTCTCTCTCTCTCTCTCTCTCTCTCTCTCCTGCCACCTAGCCCCTTCCCAATCACCCTTGTTCTGTCATCAGTGATCTTCATTCTCCAGACGAGACTGCCTTTCACCCACAATGCAGATATAGCTTGCCTTGCAAGAAGTTATCGGCGAACATTATGGTGCACACGCCAGCATGCGTGCATGCACGCCCGTGTGGTGTGTGTGTGTTGTGTGTGTGTGTGTGTGTGTGTGTGTGTGTGTGTGTGTGTGGTGTGTTTACGCAAGTTAACTGAACACAAATGCAGACTTATTATTAAGTTTTACTCCTAACTACACGCAATCAATATTTGTGGTATGGAATTCGTTGCCGCCAGTCACCGCCATTTCCATCCATCGTTCGGTAATTTCCGAAAGAAGCGGAAATCACTCGCTTGTGCCCAACGTAGCAAAGAACACGTCCGCAGGTGTGCCGTGAAACCGGCGAAACTAATTTACAAAACCGTCCTTTTCTACGTGGTTTTTAGGCTTACGAACTATGTTACGAACACAGTTACGAGGAAGGGCTACAAACGCGACATAAACCTGAGTCCTGGATCATGGAAAAAAACGAAAACTCCTGCACACACGATCTTGGCCACGTATAAACATTCATCTTTAGATTGCAGGACTATGCTAGACTTGTTTTACATACAGTGAAGTTGGTGTTAGATGTGCATTAGCTTGTTGGAAATCTCACCTTTTTAATTTCAGCAATCTATGGGACATATATATATATATATATCTTTTTTTTCTTTTTCAGGTATATGAAGGAGAGCGAGCCATGACTCTGGACAACACCCTCCTGGGCAAATTTAGGCTGACCGACATCCCCCCCGCCCCTCCACGCGTGCCTAAGATCGACGTCACTTTCGACATCGACGCCAACGGCATCCTGAACGTGTCGGCCTGCGACAAGAGCACAGGCAAGGAGAACAAGATCACCATCGACAAGGGTCAGTAGATCTTGTCAGTGTTGGGTCACGCTTCACTTCTCTCCCCGGGGTTCTTAAGGTCATGAATGGTACAGAAAAGTCTCTGGGGAAACTGAGTACACTTTGTTCACGTCTTTTGAAGTCTGTTAACACTGACGTGGGTAAGTTTGTGAACATTCGTATATTTTGAATTCGATGATGTTGCCTTTATGCCCCCACCCTTTCCCTTCAAAAGAAAAAAAAATGAAAGAAGAAAGAATTCTTGCAACAGAAGGAAATTTCCTGCAAAGATTCAAAGACTACACTGCGGGGACTGTGTTGGTTTTTTTGTTTTAGATGCTCTGGAACCTAGACTCTTGTCTTTTGAGAAGTGAATTTGGCTTTCAGTGATGGAAGCAGATAGCCTCTAGTCAGAAAGAAAGTAAAGTTTGACTCAACTGTTTGTTGTCAGTGTGTCTTATAAGCAGTCCTCTGTACATATTGCATTTGGAAACGGTGCCATTGGGTCTGAAATGTTTTTGAAATGTCTGTGAGTTTTTTGCCTGTCTAATGCGTGAACTGGGGCTTCCTCTTTTCATCGCGCAGTTCTTTGTTATGAGACGTGAGGCTGATGAAAACTTTGTGTGTGTGTGTATGGGGGGGGGGGGGGGGGGGGGATGTTGGGGAACTTGGCTTCAGGTTTTTTGTAATCTGTTGTTTTAGTTTGTTTGAATGATTTTTACTTCACAGCTGATGGCTGACTCGCACTTATGTCTGCAACGAAATGTCTTCAGGTCGACTGAGCAAAACACAGATCGAGCGCATGGTCAAGGAGGCGCAGAAGTACAAGGAGGACGATCACAAGCGGAAGATCCGTGTCAGCGCCAAGAACTCGCTGGAGTCGTACGCCATCCGCATGAAGTCGACCATCGAGGACGACGAGATCAAGCACAAGATCAGCGAGGAGGACAAGAAGACCATCCTGGACAAGTGCAACGACATCATCAACTGGCTGGACTCCAACCAGCTGGCGAGAAGGAGGAGTACGACGGCAAGCAGAAGGAGATCGAGAAGGTGTGCAACCCCATCATCACCGAGCTGTACCAGGCCGCGGGGAGGAGGGCGCGGGAGGCATGCCGAACTTCGACCCGGGTTGGGGCTCAGCTTCATCCCACCGTTGAGGAGCTGGATTAGACCTTGACCTTGGACCAGTTCCCTGAAGACATGCTGCTGAACAGAGCTGTGAATGGTTCTTTTGTTGTTTTCTTGGTTTTTGCTGATGGAGATTTTTGACTTCATTCATTAAACGGTTTAATAATATTAATAATAATGTATAATACTTATATAGCGCATTTCCTGTTGTACAACTCAATGCGCTTACATCCACCATTTGCACTTATTCATACAATATTCATGCACACAGCAAAAAGAAAATACACAATGGCAGACGCACCTACATGCATAAACTGCCTCACTGGGAAATAGTTGTGGAGGAATTTAAGAGAGATCTAGTCATCTACAGAAGAGAATAGGCTTTTTTAAAGAGGTAAGTTTTGAGCTGAGATTTAAAAGAAGAAAGAGTAGGCTGATTACGAAGCCAAATAGAAGGTGTCTAAAACTGAAGGCTCTTTCGCCAACAGATTTCAGAGAACGCTTAGGGATTTTCAAAAGTTTTTGTGAAGAAGAGCGAAGGGTACGAGAGCTTTGGTAGGTGCAGAGAGAAGAAGAGAGATAGTGAGGAAGAGATTCATTGAAGTGGCGGAAAGCAAGAACTGCCAGTTTAAATTGCCACCAATACTGTATGGGAAGCCAGTGCAGTTCGATCAGCATGGGAGTGATGTGCTCACACCTCCTCCTCTTCAAAACAAGTCGTGCAGCGCTATTTTGGACTCTCTGCAGCCGAGCAATCTGTTCTGCGGGAAGCCCAGCATAAACAGAGTTGCAGTAGTCCAATCTTGACATCACCGTGGCACAGACTAGCTGACAGCTACTTCCCTGGATATAAAGCGTCGGATGGAAGCAATACGTCTCAGCTCTAAAAAGGATGAGCGACAGACTACAGATATTTGATTCTGCATGGTCAGACACTGATCATGGTAACACCAAGGTATCTGACAGAGTTATTGAAAGGCAATTCAGTACCATCAACAACCATTGACTCTGACTCAACGAGTTTGAGGCAGGAGGAGGTTCCAACGGGCATGACTTCAGTCTTTTCACAATTTAATTTAAGCTTATTACTTGTCATCCATTCCTGCACACTGCTGATACACCGAGACACCCCAGATTGAACAGAAACAAACTCATCAGGTGTGCCACTCTTAGAAAGCTCAGTGCCATCAGCATACTTGTGAAAATCACAATCATGGTCCGAGATAACAATTCTCTTTAGTGCCATGGCAAGTGTTGCCCTTTTTCCCTTCATTTGGACCGAAATATATTTAGAATCCTTGTTGGGTGCTGCTGCAAGTGTTGGCATAAGCAGGACTTGTTTTTGTAATATACTTGAGTCTTTAGAATCCTCTTGAGAGTCATGGTAAGTATTGCCGTAACAATCCACTTTCTCTGTTTGATTGTGATACATTATTTAGAATCCTTAGTAGTGCCATTGAAAGCACCTCTATACAGGTCTCACGTTTTTCTTTTGGACAGCAATACAACATTAACAGAAAAGAAAAACCATCTAGTTTCTGTCCTGCCGTTATGTTATTTTACCTTCTTGCAATGCATTATCATCTGGAAAATGTCCCCTACGTGAATTATCTTAAATTAAAAATAGACTTCATTTGATTAACAGAACTGCTGCTGTTTCCTCTTCTTTTTTTTTTTTTTTTGGGGGGTGGGGGGGGGGGTGGGGGTGGGAGAGGGGGGGGGGCATGTCACATTTCCCATGCCCCTCCTTCCACTGAAATTAGTCTGACTCCATTTGTGCTGGCTCCAAGAACACAGCCACATCGAGGTTTTCCTGCCACAGACCTGGCACAGGCAGCTCACAAGGAGCAGTGGAAGTAAAGTTTCAAGGTAACCCATCAGAGGAGAGGTTGCACAAGGCCTGATTTACTTTGGTGGTGTTCAGTGGTACCCGTTTTGACCTGACCTGTTTTCTGGCAGAGCCAGTGCCTGTCGGCATCAACATAGTAACGTCAGCCATCTCGAGATAATTGTTAGTTGTTCAGGCAACATGTAGATAACAAAACAAAATATATCTACCTGCCCATCCCCCCAGAAATTCCCACACTCTCACCTTAACAGACCGTTTGATGACAGCTGATGACAACTCACCAGTGGTATGCTTTGGCGCTCGTAGGATGCTTCCCTGACAGGGAGAAACAAGCAGGACAGATGTTTTTTCTTTTTTCCACTTCGACCAAGCACGATGCTTTCACGCTATCGTTACATTGTATTCATAAAGCACGCCTCGTCTCAGTCGGTCAGCTCTCTCAGATGGGGGAGGAGGTTGGCGAGGAGTGTGGGGGAGGAGGGAGAGCGGGAGGTTGGTGGACGTTTGAAAGTGAAAAAGAGAGGAAAGCAGTGCAGTTGGTCTGCACTGGAGCTGGCTGTTCAGTCGGCCTTTCTCTGACCAGGTCAAACACTGGTTGCTGGACAGAGGAATGGAGAGAGCAGTTTCACTTGTGTGTAGACGGCTGAGGGGTTCAGGACTGTTAAGACGGGGAGGTTATTTTGAGCTCTGCATACTGCTTGCTGCTGACATGTGTGATGATTTAGAGGTTAAGAAAAGACAATTAGTATGCACATGCTAGAGTCATTATACTTTGGTTTATATCTGCACTGTTGATTCAGTTGATTGACCATGCTTGTTGTCGTTGAGAGGACTGTAACACATACAGGGTTTTTTATGGTGGTTTATTTGGGGGGGGGGGGGGGGGGGGGGTAATGGTAACAATACTACTTTACTCAACGAAAATGATTGTTACAGTCTAGCGGTGCGCAGCTGACATAGAGGTCACAGAAATCCTTCAGTAGACCCCACGCATTGTCCAGTTCGGACAGAAGACAGGCTAATACTGCCACGTGCATTCGGGAGGTTGTGAATGCAAAAGGGTTAACATTGTGTGTGTGTGTGTGTGTGTGTGTGTGTGTTTGTGTTTGTGTGTGTGTGTGTGTGTGTGTGTGTGTGTGTGTGTGTGTGTGTGTGTGGACAGAGACAGAACAGCAAACACTGCTGATTAGTCCAAGTGAGATGCCTGTGGTGTCTCTATCACACTTTCCATCTATCACACTTTTCCATCAACTCTTAAAAACGCATTTACATTCAACAAACAACACTGCCAACCCCATCCCATCTTCATAAGTCTGTGGTTAATTTTCAAGGGTCACATAACTATTGTAGATGAGTGTTTGCGTAACACAAATGTAGGTTGGCTTCCACAGCAACCAAGCTGAATATCTTAAATGTTGTTTGTTGAATGCGAGTGCATTTTACAGTGTTGTTTGTTGAATGTGAATGCATTTTTCAGTGTTGTTTGTTGAATGTGAATGCATTTTTCAGTTTTGTTTGTTGAATGTAAATGCGTTTTTAAGAGTTGATGGAAAAGTGTGATCGAGACACCACAGGCATCTCACTTGGACTAATCAGCAGTGTTTGCTGTTCTGTCTGTCCTCACACACACACACACACACACACACACACACACACACACACACACACACACACACACACACACACACACAGGTACGCACGCGTGCGCACGCGCGTGCACACACACACATACAAGCACACACACACGCACACACAGAGGTATGGACGCTTGCACGCGCGCGTGCACACACACACACACACACACACACACACACACACACACACACACACACACACACACACACACACACACTTTCTCTCTCTCTCTCTCTCTCTTTCTGTTCAATTTGTAGATTTTATGGATTGTACATTTAACTGTCTCAGCTCCAAAGTAGCAATACTGCACGACTATGACTGAGTGCTGATGTTACATTAAAACACAACTCAAAGGACATGCAACTGTCGAGCTTTTGCTCTTTATCAGTGACAGAAGAGAAGGGAAACAGCATTTCACACTTAGAGGATCCTGTTTTCACTATTATGCAAAGTGTAGTGAAAGAGTGTAGGGGGGAAATATTACAAGTGGTTAACATTTTAGCAACAATCAGCACCTATAATGCCTGGAACGCTGAGCTCCACAAACACTTGCATGCATATCTGCATGTCGGTGTCTCTCGCCATACGTCATGCTGCATGCACAACCGCATGATGACTTTTGACAGAGCAGTAACTTCCCACTATGGTTTACATTTTTTGGATAACGACCCCCACACAGCAACGGCACTTCTGTACAGCTATGTGGTAACAACCATTGACATTGAAAATTTGGGGCACTTTTTTTCATTGTGTAGCCTCCATTATTCATTTAAAGGCCAGTTGCAAAAGAAGACCAGAAAGGGCAAAGGACAAATTTTGCATGCAATATTCTTTTCTTTTTTTTTTAGCTAACATCACAACCCACGTAAGATTTAACTTTCCAATGACAATAACAAGAAACACTTTACAGCTTTTTTTTAATAAACATTGTCCGTTGAAAAGTACTAAACAATAGATCTAGCCTATTTCCAGGCTGCTCACACTCAAGAGAAACAGACATACTGAGCAAGTTGCTTGAGGTGAAGGTCTGCTCTGTATAGGCAGACAGTCATAGGTTGAGGAGGGTGACGGTGAAACAAGGTGTCACTGGAAACTGATGTGTGAGCTACCTCTGAAAGGGAGAGAATTCACAAGCTGTCCAGTTATGGCCTGCTGTTATCAGGGTCCCTGCAGCTGGCCTCTTGCAGACTGGGTGGGTAAGCTGGAATGGTATTCTTGCTAAGCCTGTCTTGCACAGCTTTTCAGTGTTTCCCACTGAAAATAGTGGGCTATGTTTCCTCCCTGTGAAAGCAATCTGAAGTACATGCAACGCTTGAATACACACTTGCATTTCTAATATACTGCTCAAAACAATTTAAGAGCCAGTTGAAAACATTCACACACAATTCAACCGAAAAACAAAATAACTTCTTCCAACAATTTGATTGAAAATTCATCTATGGAACGATACAATGACATCAAAAATAAACGAATAACAGCTGCTCAAAAACAACTTCATGGGCTTAATTGATGAACACCTTCATTTAAAAAAATCAGAACAGTCAAATAAAATGACAATCAATGTCAATACTCAGTATGGCCGCCATTAGCGCGGATACAAGCTAGACATCTCTGTCTCATAGAGTCCACAAGCCTCCTGAGAGCCAGCTGGAGGATGTTGTTCCACTCCTGCTGCAAAAAGTCGAAGAGCTGGCCCAGGTTAACTGCTGGAGGGTGGATCTCGTGAAGCAGGCACTCCAGGACATCCCAGGCGTGCTCGATCGGGTTAAGGTCGGGCGAGGACGCTGGCCAGTCGAGGCGGTTGACCTGCTGCTCTCCAAGAAGACGTTTTCCACCCTTGCACGGTGGGGACGGGCGTTGTCGTCCTGGAGGATGGCGTCAGGGCCCAAGGCTTGCAGAGCAGGCAGGACGAGAGGCTGAAGAATGTTGTCCCTGTACCCCACACCAGTTAGGTTGCCTTCAACTCGGTACAGGGGGTTCTGAAGTTCCTTCCTATGCCACCCCACACCATGATAGACATATTGGTCCCGTTCGATTACGTTGGCTTCTCGGTAGCGTTCCCCCGTCCACCTTCAGACACTTATGCAACCATCGTGGAAGAGCCGAACAAAACGCAAATCATCAGAAAACATCACCCGGGCCCAATGCTGCCTTGTCCAGGCCACATGAGCTCGGCACCAGGTCAGTCGTGCCCTATGGTGAGCCGCCGTCAGCACAGGTCAAACAGCTGGCCGTCTTGCTCGGAGGTTAACTTCTCTCAGGCGGTTCCGAACAGTTTGGTTGGAAATGTTGACGTTCACTGCAGCACGCAGTTGTCGCCTGAGGTTCGTTCAGCAGTACAACCGGTGGCGTTGAAGCGGTCACGAAGTCTTTGGATGACAGCATGATGCACTTGAAGGCGACGACCAACGTCTCTGACGCCTACACCTTCTTGAAACCAAGCAACAGCCCTTCCCCGGTCAGTGTCATTTAATCTCCGTCTTGGTGGCATGGTTAAAAACACCCCCAAAAGTGGCTTTTTTATACCCACTGGTCAGCAAAACTGGTTGCCATGTGTTCAGTAAAGGCACGACTTGCACGTGCAATGTGGTTTGCAGTCAGCCCAACTACGCTGCCTCAGCGATGCGCTCGCAAACCGCGACCATGTTTTCGTGATTTCGGTGTTTCTTTTGTGAACTCGTTCAACTCACTAGACTCAGATTCAACTGAACATGCCAAAACCAGTTTTGCTTTGAAGCAGTTGTCACACTTTCAGTGCAAAAATTGGACAAAAGCTTTGAATTCTATACACTACGATGAGTTCTCTTAACCATATGAAAAATGCAGGTGGCTCTTAAATTGTTTTGAGCAGTATACATGCGTACATTTATTAAGAATCGCAGATAACTGAAAAAGCCAGAATGCTCTTGGGTTCCTCTTTTGACCACACATTTGGATAGAAACAAACCGATTAATTCATTGTTACGTCCCACGTGAAATGCATGAGTTCAACAACCCATTCCAGTCCTATTGCATCAGAGTTCAATCAATTTCAATGATGGTGAAATTAACAAGAACACAGGAGCCAAAGTGAACGGATCCTAGATAATGAGGTGAAGAATGGTTAAGTTGATTTTTTTTTATCACACCACTGGAGAAATCGTGTAGGTCGATTGCTTCAAGAATAATGCAATCCGCTGAAGACACGTTTGTCCAGTAAGCGTTATTGTAACATCACCCACTGAAGAGATTGTGTCTGTTCAGTCACTACGATTATAACATCACCCACAGGAGAAGTCGTTTATGTCAAGTCACTACAACACCACACACTGCAGAGATAATTATGAATGTCATGACAACACACTGCAGAGATAATCATGAATGTCATGACAACACACTGCAGAGATAATCATAAATGTCAAAGTCGCCATAATTATCAAAACGCCCTCTGGAAAGATCATGTTTGTCCAGTCGCCATAATCGTAACATCAACTACGGGGACAGATAATTCATATCAGTTCGCCATAATAATAACACCACTCACTGGAAAGATTTTGTATATCAAGTCATCATAATCATAACACCACCCACTGAGTTTACCATGTCATTTAACAGGGATAACAGGGATAACAAT
>CM065745.1:47072678-47085178 GCA_033310375.1 Conus canariensis
ATTGTTCAGTGGTCAGTGTGTGCATTGATTGTTCGGTGATCAGTGTGTGCATTGATTGTTCGGGGATCAGTGTGTGCATTGATTGTTCGGTGATCAGTGTGTGCTTTGATTGTTCGGTGGTCAGTGTGTGCATTGATTGTCCGATGATCAGTGTGTGCATTGATTGTTGGGTGATCAGTGTGTGCATTGATTGTCCAGTGATCAGTGTGTGCATTGATTGTTCGGTGGTCAGTGTGTGCATTGATTGTCCGATGATCAGTGTGTGCATTGATTGTTCGGTGATCAATGTGTGCATTGATTGTCCGGGATCAGTGTGTGCATTGATTGTCCGATGATCAGTGTGTGCATTGATTGTCCGGTGATCAGTGTTTGGATTGATTGTTCGGTGGTCAGTGTGTGCATTGATTGTCCGGTGATCAGTGTGTGCATTGATTGTCCGATGATCAGTGTGTTCATTGATTGGTGATCAGAGTGTGCATTGAATGTCCGATCATCAGTGTGTGCATTGATTGTCCGATGATCAGTGTGTGCATTGATTGTCCAATGATCAATGTGTGCATTGATTGTCCAATGATCAGTGTGTGCATTGATTGTTCGGTGATCAGTGTGTGCATTGATTGTCCGGTGATCAGTGTGTGCATTGATTGTCCGGTGATCAGTGTGTGCATTGATTGTCCGATGATCAGTGTGTGCATTGATTGTCTGGTGATCAGTGTGTGAATTGATTGTCCGGTGATCAGTGTGTGCATTGATTGTTCGGTGATCAGTGTGTGCATTGATTGTCTGGTGATCAGTGTGTGCATTGATTGTCCGGTGATCAGTGTGTGCATTGATTGTTCGGTGGTCAGTGTGTGCATTGATTGTCCAGTGATCAGTGTGTGCATTGATTGTTCGGTGATCAGTGTGTGCATTGATTGTTCGGTGATCAGTGTGTGCATTGATTGTTCGGTGGTCCAGTGTGTGCATTGACACCAGCCAGACTTGAGGAAAGTTCTGGAGGAAACTCGTTAGGTCGTAAGGTGGTATGTTTTGGACCTGTGTCCAGAATGGCTTTGTTCTCTCTGTCTGTCCGTCTGTCTATCGGTCTGTCTGTCTGTCTCTGTCTGTCTGTCTTTGTCTGTCTGTCTCTTGTGTCTCTGTCTCTGTCTCTGTCTCTGTCTCTGTCTCTCTCTCTCTCTCTCTCTCTCTTTCTCTCTTTTCTCTCTCTCTCTGCCTGCCTCTTTGGCTGTCTGTCTCTGTTTCTGTCTCTGTCTGTCTGTCTGTCTATTTGTCTGTCTCTCTGTCTCTGTCTGTCTCTGTCTGTCTGTCTGTCTGTCTGTGTCTCTGCATTGACGTCTGTCTGTAAGTCTGTATTTTTCTCTCTCTCTCTCTCTCTCTCTCTCTCTCTCTCTCTCTCCTCTCTCTCTCTCTGTACGCGTGTTTTTGCGTATTCATGTGATAGGTATCCACAAAGATATTTCAAAAGAACCTGTTTGCTGTCTGAAAAGGCTGGCACCATTATCATTAAGAGGAGAGGAACAAAGTATCTTTTCATTTCAATGTTGTTAGTCCCCTGACTGATGAAAACAACAAACACATCTCTCTCTCTCTCTCTCTCTCTCTCTCTCTCTCTCTCTCTCTCTCTCTCTCTCCCCATCCCTCGTACATTCTCCTCTTCTATCTTGTCACTGAGCCGTAAGTCCCATTCTTTAAAAAGAAATCTGCCAACATTGCCTGCTTTCGCGGTACAAATGAAAACACCCACATCATGTTGTACATATAAAGTATTGGTAAAGAACGAGAGAACGAAAGGTGTCTGGCAGCATGATATTTTTTTTTCACTAGAAATGTGCTCCACAAAATAGTCCTTGACATTTATTCTTTCATTTGTACATTTACGACTGCGAAATGGTCTGTGGTCCTTTACTTCACTCTTCAGGACAGCTCTACTTCTTTGTTCATAATTCCCCCCCCCCCCCCTCCCCCCCCCCCCCCCCCCCCCCCCCCCCCCGTTCAACAGTTTGAATGCTAGCCTGCCTGAACCGAAGACCCACTGATCTAGATATTATTATAGCCAAGCGGTGTCAGGATATATTACTTCTTTTCACTCCCTCACCCCTGTCCTTGCCCTCCCACCCCCACCCTCCCTCCTCTCCGCCCCCTCCCCCACCACCCCCCGCCCCTCACCCTTCCCTTTAGCTAACCTCCCCTCCAATGTTCTTTTCCTCCAAGCCCCAACGTATGATCTTCATCTCGCGGCAGCGGTGTGGTTTATCTGATTTGACGCCTCGGGGCCTTTGGCGTATGACCCTTCGCCGACTGGCGAGATGGCGAGAATCTCTCTCTCTCTCTCTCTCTCTCTCTCTCTCTCTCTCTCTCTCCATACTAAAAAGCAAAGAAGGCAAATCGTGGAGAGAGAGAGAGAGAGAGAGAGAGAGGTCGCGGAGGAGAGGCGTCGCCACAACCCCTTCTATACAACAACCCCGGTAAGGTTCTCCCGATCAGATCTCAAGCTGGAAAGTATAGTAGTGGAGAGAAAGAAGGAAGGAAGGAAGGAAGGAGGAGGGAGGAGGAGGGGGAGGAAGAGGAGAGGTTTGCCCTGACCTCTTTTTTACCCCTGTACACGTACAGTAAGTTGGAGGAGGGGGGGGGGGGGGGGGGAGGCTAAAAACGGCCTACGTGCGTAAGCTACTCCTTAGAAGCGGGTTTCTTTTTTCTCTCTTTTTTTCTTCTTCTTTTTTTTTTCCCTGGCTCACCTCAGAAAAAAAAAATGATAATAACAACGGAGCTCCATCTTTCTTTGAAACGTTCCCTTCCGAACTTTTCAAGCACGAAGTGCTAGCTGTTTCTTCCAAGTTTTTTGACCCCCCCCCCCCCCCCCCCCCCCCGGTACCAAGCAAATCTTCGGAGGAGCGAGGGTTTTTGGTTCGGTACGGGAGGAAGAGGAGGGTAGGTGAGGAGGAGGCGAGAGGGGAAAGGGTGGGGGGGGGGGGGGGAGTTTCGGGGCGCTGTGCTATGCCGCCGCTGTGTGTGTATCGCGCGAATGTGTTGTGTCGGTTGGTGGTGCGAACGGAAAGCCAATTCATGCGTTGAGGTCTTCTTCTTCTTCTTCCTCCCGACCCGACACTGGCGGTGTGTGAAATAGGCCTAGTAAAAGAGAGAGAGAGAGAGAGAGAGGAGAGAGGGAGGGAGGGAGGAGAGAGAGAGAGAGAGGAAAACGAAGAAGCTCCGCTTTAGCCGCGTGTCGGCCGGGTCGTGTCATATGGGGGTAGGGTGAATGTCTACACATCACCGAGGTGGGAAACTTTACTACAAGCAGTCATCTAACCCCTGGCGGGGGTTTCCTGTGTTCGTGTGTCCGTGCGCGCGTGTGTGTGTAGTAGTAGTTCTAGTCTGTGTAGTCTCCGCCTCACCTACGGACACCCGGCTTTGATTATCTCGTGTGATACTCCTTTGCTCGTTCCGTTTTTGATTTATTTACCGTTTTTTTTTTTTTTTTTTTTAAGTGTTGGTACACAGACGAGCCGAAGGCGGAAACAGCACATTTGGAGGCCGAACGGGTTGTTCGGTAAAGCGCCAGGTATGTTGTGTTTTGCTTTTGTTCGGGAAGTTAAATCTAGTTTTGCGCGCAAAACGTGTGTGTGTGTGTGTGTGTGTGTGTGTGTGTGTGTGTGTGTGTGTGTGAGAGAGAGTACAACCTTGAGTTAATCTGACAATAAATTGGTTTCAGTCAGCCAGTGTGTGTGTGTGTGTGGTGTGTGTGTGTGTGTGTGTGTGTGTTGTGTGAGCGCGTGCGCACAGGGTGGGGGTAGGGTAGAAATATGTGTATATCATTTTGAACTGCGTGTTGGCCGCTATTGAGGTCGCCTATTGCGGGGCTGAGAGTTTTAAAACACGTGCGGGTATGACACGAACCGTAAGGTGCGACTCAAGTCAGCAAACGAGCAGGTAATGTCCAACAGAATTCTAAGGCTCTTCAGTCGTTGATTAACATATATTCCCAGACTTTCAAACGCACACCCCAAACACTTAAAATAGATTGAATTCAGCGTACAAAACGTTAGAGGGCTAACAGTAACAGCATGAAGCTCAACTATGCTTGCGCGGTGTCGAGCAAATGATTTTACGGATTTAACAAAACGAATGTGAAAATGGTGTCTCATTAGGATTATCAGACCGTGTGTACTTTTAATGGAGGTGTGTGTGTGTGTGTGTGTGTGTGTGTGTGTGTTGTGTGTGTTGTGTGTGTGTGTGTGTACATCTGTGTGTGTGTTGTGTGTGCATGTGTGTGTGTGTGTGTGTGTGTGTGTGTGTGTGTGTGTGTACATGTGTGTGTGTGTGTGTGTGTGTGTGTGTGTGTGTGTGTGTGTGTGTGCGATGACGGGACTGTTTATAAACATCTGTGTTTCTATAAAGACCACTGTATAATCACACAACACTGCATTATGACAGTCAAAACACATCTCTGTATGACTGCAGAAGCTCCGCATGTCCATTGACACAATCCTGTGTGTGACTGCTGATGCACCTGTTTATGCACATCTCAGTGACTCATAATGCACCCTGTGTATGTTAGTGCTTACACACGTCTAATTGATAGTTTTCTGCATGTGACCGTTAATGCACTCTGTGTATGTTAGTGCTTACACACCTCTAATTGATAGTTTTCTACATGTGACCGTTAATGCACTCTGTGTATGTTAGTGCTTACACACCTCTAATTGATGGTTTTCTACATGTGACCGTTAATGCACTCTGTGTATGTTAGTGCTTACACACCTCTAATTGATAGTTTTCTACATGGGACTGTTAATGCACTCTGTGTATGTTAGTGCTTACGCACCTCTAATTGACAGTTTTCTCCATGGGACTGTTAATGCACATGTGTGACAGTTGCAGCTCTATATATGCGACTTTAAGCACATTTCTGTATGACTGTGGACACGTATATGCGACTGTTAATACATTTCTATATGACGGTGAATACACCAGTACATGCGACTGTTAATACATTACTATATGATGCTGAATGCACCACTATATGTGACTGTTAATACATGACTGTATGATGCTGAATGCACCACTATATGTGACTGTTAATACATTACTATATGATGCTGAATACACCACTATATGTGACTGTTAATACATTACTATATGATGCTGAATGCACCACTATATGTGACTGTTAATTCACCTCTTTATGTGACTGTCAATAACCTCTTTATGTGGCTGTTAATAACCTCTTTATGTGGCTGTTAATAACCTCTTTATGTGACTGTGAATAACCTCTTTATGCAACTGCTCATGCACGTCTACATATAACCGTTAATAGGCTTGTGTATGTGACTGTTAATGCACCTCTAAATGACGTTGAGTGCACCTCTGTATGTGACTGTTAATGCACCTCTAAATGACGTTGAGTGCACCTCTGTATGTGACTGTTAATGCACCTCTAAATGACGATGAGTGCACCTCTGTATGTGACTGTTAGTGCACCATCATATGTTACTGTAATTAATGCACCTCTGTGCATGACTGTAAATGGACTGTTAATGCGCCTTTGTTTGACAGTGAATGTGATTCTGTATGTTGTAACTGGTAATGCACCTCTGTATGTAACTATACATGGGCATGTATATGTGACTGTTAATGCACCTTTATGTGATGGTAAATGCACCTCCATATGAAGCTCAGTTCACTGACACAGGATGTGACAGTTAATGCACCTGTATGATGGTATAATGTGTCTCTGTGTGTGACAGTTAATGCACCTGTATGATGGTATATGTGTCTCTCTGTGTGACAGTTAATGCACCTGTATGATGGTATATGTACCTCTGTGTGTGACAGTTAATGCACCTGTATGATGGTATATGTACCTCTGTGTGTGACAGTTAATGCACCTGTATGATGGTATATGTGTCTCTGTGTGTGACAGTTAATGCACCTGTATGATGGTATATGTACCTCTGTGTGTGACAGTTAATGCACCTGTATGATGGTATATGTTCTCTGTGTGTGACAGTTAATGCACCTGTATGATGGTATATGTACCTCTGTGTGTGACAGTTAATGCACCTGTATGATGGTATATGTACCTCTGTGTGTGACAGTTAATGCACCTGTATGATGGTATATGTACCTCTGTGTGTGACAGTTAATGCACCTGTATGATGGTATATGTACCTCTGTGTGTGACAGTTAATGCACCTGTATGATGGTATATGGTCTCTGTGTGACAGTTAATGCACCTGTATGATGGTATATGTGTCTCTGTGTGACAGTTAATGCACCTTAATGACGGTATATGTGCCTCTAATGCACCTGTATGACGGTATATGTGTCTCTGTATGTGACAGTTAATGCAACTGAATGACGGTATATGTGTCTCTGTATGTGACAGTTAATGCACCTGTATGACGGTATATGTGCCTCTGTATGTGACAGTTAATGCACAGGTCTGTATGACGGTTTATGTGCCTCTGTATGTGACAGTTAATGCACCTGTATGACGGTATATGTGCCTCTGTATGTGACAGTTAATGCACAGGTCTGTATGACGGTTTATGTGCCTCTGTATGTGACAGTTAATGCACCTGTATGACGGTATATGTGCCTCTGTATGTGACAGTTAATGCACAGGTCTGTATGACGGTATATGTGCCTCTGTATGTGACAGTTAATGCACCTGTATGACGGTATATGTGCCTCTGTATGTGACAGTTAATGCACAGGTCTGTATGACGGTATATGTGCCTCTGTATGTGACAGTTAATGCACAGGTCTGTATGACGGTATATGTGCCTCTGTATGTGACAGTTAATGCACCTCTATGACTTATGTCCTCTGTATGTGACAGTTAATGCACAGGTCTGTATGACGGTATATGTGCCTCTGTATGTGACAGTTAATGCACCTGTATGACGTATATGTGCCTCTGTATGTGACAGTTAATGCACAGGTCTGTATGACGGTATATGTGCCTCTGTATGTGACAGTTAATGCACCTGATGACGGTTATGTGCCTCTGTATGTGACAGTTAATGCACAGGTCTGTATGACGGTTATGTGCCTCTGTATGTGACAGTTAATGCACCTCTATGTGCCTCTGTATGTGACAGTTAATGCACAGGACTGTATGACGTTTATGTGCTTTATGTGACTGCCTTCTTTGTGTTATTTTTTTTAATGCCTGGTACCTCCAGTTCATGATCTTTGCATCTTTTCATGATGGCTTGTCTAGGCTACCTGTATATCTGATTGTTAATGCACCCATAGGATGGTTAGTGTTCCTCTACATGTGGCTGTGAATGCACCATTGTATGGTAGTTAATGTACGTTACCTCTGTGTTAATGATGGTGTGCGTATGATGACTAATGTAAGTTAACTGTGTATGTGACGGTTGATGCGCCTATAGACGACTGTTAATGCATCTTCATGTGATGGCTAATTCACATGGCTAATGTATCTTTACATGCGGGCTGTGTGACTGTTAGTCTCCTGTATGACGGTTAACGCACCTCCTTATAAATGCGCCTCTCTTTGACGTTTAATGCACCTCTTTTATGATTGTAAATGCGCCTGTCTTTGACGTTTAATGCACCTCTTTATGATGCAGCTCAGTATTTCACGTACATGTGACTGTTAGTGCACTTTCGTGTGACGGTTAATGCACCTCTGTTTGTAACTGTGAAAACACCTCTGCATTATGGTTACTGCACCTCTTCATGTGGCTGTTATTATACTACTACATGACGGCTGTTGCATCTCTGAATGACGATGGGTCCACCTCTGTGTCTAACTGTTAACGCATTTCTGTTTAGACACCCTTATATGTGGCTGTGAAGTACCTCTGTATGACTGTAAATGCGCCTCTTTATGTAACTGTAAATTATCTTTGCATGATTGTTAATACATTGTTGTATGACTCTTAACACACCTACCAGATATGTGGTTCGAAGTCCTATCAGTCAGAATTCAGTTACTGATGAAATTCCCAAGGATTCAAGTAAGGATTTTCAAAATAAAGTCGACATTCAGCCTGTGAGAAATTACATTTTTGAACATTTGTCAAGATATAAGTTTGCTATAACACTGATTCCAGAGATTCACATTGTACTTCAGATTTTTCCATGGGAGCTGTTGAGTGGACATTTTGATTAAATGAATTTGCAAAGTTACAGACCTCCTGGGGGAGGTTACAGACCGGGGGGGGGGGGGGGGAGAACAAAAACATTAATATTCTGCTAAATGATGTGAGAGAACACTTAAGAATTCTGATTCTGATCACCTTGAAATTGGCACTAGCTGCTTAGGTTATAAACACAACTTGTAGTAGTATTTCTGGATTCGTTATATCAAGTATGGATGTAGAAAATATTTCATCTTTGAAGAGGTTTTTCAATATACACAGCAGGATCAAATACAATTCTAACGGCTTAAACTTGCATACATAATACACCTATGTCCTTCTTCAGTGTACCATATTGGGATGATTCTTAATCCGTTTTGCAAGTCATTACCAAACTGGGACGATAAAACCAGGAAAAAAACTATTTAATGAAGTTCTTAATACTTCGTACTATGTCTCAAGGTGTAAGCGCAGATTTCTGTTTGGTACCTTCACATTGTGATCTTATGTGGAATGAAACAGCAGATCAGTCTTTCCAAACTAGGAGGAACACAAGAATATACAGAAGAATAGTCTTGCAAAACAAGGAGCACAAGAATATGCAGGAAAGTGTTTCAAATGGTCCATTGCAAATTTCACAGCTTGAAATATTGCTTTGTTTGGAACGTTCGCATTTTGGTGACGTACACACTGCCCCTACCTGCCGACGCCACCAGGCTGAGATCATCACAAAAGTAATGTTGATCTCATAGAACACCACATTTTCTCTTGAAACTGTGTGCGTCTGTGGGAGACTCATTTCAAAGCAAAATCTTGTATTTTATTACCCTATACTAACAAAATTTCATAAAGAGAAAAGTATCAATCTTGACAAATATGAACACGGAGGCCATGGTTTTCTGTGATGCATGCAACACTGATATTTGTAACTGTTATTTGCTCAATCTGAGTTTGGTGAATTTTGTCATGAAGATACCTTGAATGTTAGGTTCTGTATCATAAGTTTGTATAGGTGTGTGTGTGTGTGTGTGTGTGTGTGTGTGTGTGTGTGTGTGTGTGTGAGAGAGAGAGAGAGAAAGAGAGAGAGAGAGAGAGAGAGAGAGAGAGAGAGAGAAGAGAATTGCTGAAGTGGAGATGAACAGCTGATTTATTTTTTCGTCGTCTGATATCACCTATGATGAAAAGTCGTTAACTAAAACTGCTGAAAAAAGAAACTGAAGCGATTGTACACACACACACACACACACACACACACACACCGCGCGCGCGCGCCACACACACACACACACACACACACACACACACTCACACACACACACACACACTCACACACACACACGCACACACCACACACACACACACACACACACACACACACACACACACACACACACACACACACACACAAGACTGTTAATACACAACTGTATGTTACTGTTAATTACTTCTGAATGACTGTCGACACACGTCTGTAGGTGACTGTAACTGACCTTAATGACTGTTAGCACACCTCTACATGCGACTGTCAGTGACCTCAGCGTGACTGTTGATGTACGTCTATATATGTGACTGTAACTTGCCTCCCTATGACTGTTGATACACGTCAGTACGTGACTGCATGAATGTCGTGACACATTTGTTGGTCACTGTGAATTACCATGCACATCTGTCTTGAGACTGTTGGTGACCTCTGTGTGACTTCTAATTCATTGCTGACCTCTGTATGACTTCTGATGCATTGCTGACCTCTGTATGACTTCTAATGCATTGCTGACCTCTGTACGACTTCTGATGCATTGGTGACCTCTGTATGACTTCTAATGCATTGGTGACCTCTGTATGACTTCTGATGCATTGGTGACCTCTATATGACTTCTAATGCATTGGTGACCTCTGTATGACTTCTGATGCATTGGTGACCTCTGTATGACTTCTAATGCATTTGTGACCTCTGTATGACTTATAATGCATTGGTGACCTTTGTATGACTTCTAATGCATTGCTCTGACGTGGCCCTTTGCGATTGGTTGGGCTCCAAGCAACAAGCATTGAAACTGAATTGTCTGTATGTGACTGTTAATGATCTCTGCGTGGCTGTAAATACTTGTGTGTATGTAACTGTTAATGATGTTTGTTTGGCTGTAAATATATATATATATATATATATATATATATATATACATATCTGTGTGTGACTTTCAACGACATCTGTATGGTTGTAAATTATATAAGTCTGTATGTGAGTGTTTACGATCTGTGTATGGCTATAAATATACGTCTGTACATGAGTGTTTATCACCTGTGTATAGCTGTAAATAAACGTCTGTATGTGAGTGTTTCTGACGTATGTATGGCTGTAAATAAACGTCTGTATGTGAGTGCTTCTGGCCTATTTTTGGCTGTAAATAAACGTCTGTATGTGAGTGTTTCTGACGTATGTATGGCTGTAAATAAACGTCTGTATGTGAGTGCTTCTGACCTATTTTTGGCTGTAAACAAACGTCTGTATGTGAGTGCTTCTGACCTATTTTTGGCTGTAAATAAACGTCTGTATGTGAGTGTTTCTGACCCTGGCTGTAAATAAACGCCTGTATACGACTGTTGATGAGGTCTGCAAGGCTGTCAAATGCATGTCCGTGACTGTTGATAATCTCTGTGTAACTTAATACACGTCTCTGTGTGACTGTTAATGCCTTCTACATGGCTCATTGCACGCCTTTGTGTACATGTTAATGCACTGCTGTGTATGGATGTTAGTGACCTCTGTAGCGCGCTTTACACACCTGTATGACGGTTAATGTACCTCAGTATGGCTGTTAATAGCCTTTTTTTTTATAAATGGCTCTTTACATACCTGTTTGAGTGTTGATGCATCTCTTTTCATGACTGTTAATGATCTTTCTTTGACTCTATATACACACTTCTCCGGGACTGTTAATATATCCCTACGTTAATTAATGGCATCTGTGTAGCTGTTTGTATATTTTCGTGAAATTGTTCATATGTTTGTCTGGGATGGCATCTATGGTTCTGTGCCTGTTGATACATGTTTATGCACGACTTTATTGATCTCTGTATGTGATTTGATACACCTCTTTGAGTTTAACGCACTAGGACTTGTAATGATCTCTTTGACGACTTTATTGATCTCTGTATGTGATTTGATACACCTCTTTGAGTTTAATGCACTAGGACTTGTAATGATCTCTTTGACGACTTTATTGATCTCTGTATGTGATTTGATACACCTCTTTGAGTTTAATGCACTAGGACTTGTAATGATCTCTTTGACGACTTTATTGATCTCTGTATGTGATTTGATACACCTCTTTGAGTTTAATGCACTAGGACTTGTAATGATCTCTGTTTTATGATTGTAAACTTGTATAACAAACGCATCTAATGATTTCATACGTTTATACGTGTGACGCGTAGCTCTTGAAACACACCATTATTTGATTTGTCAGCTATCTCTCTGCATGTGGCTGTTGATGAATTCTGAATGATCTTGTACAGTCTTTGAATGACTGGGTAACATACTTTTGTTTGTGACTGTTACTGGACTCGGCACGGCTGTTTATACAATTCTGAATACATCTGTATGTATGTGACTGTTAATAACGGTTGTACGGCTCTTCATACACATTGTACGACTATTGATACACCTCTCTGACAGCTCCTAAGCTGTGTGTGGCTCCTTCTTCTTCTTCTTCTTCCGCGTACGCAGGCTGATACTCCTGCGGACACTCCCTGTATGGACAGACAAGTCCAACAAAGGGAGTGGAGTGTGTATGACTGTTTTTTTTTTTATCCTGCCATTAAGGCAGCCATACTCCCATCTTCGGGAAGGTGCATGCTATGTGTAACGTGTCATCCATACCAACGGCCAAACTGGCCTTCTCTACCGAAAGTTGGTGATGGGGTTTTACGTGTGTGCAAGATGTTATGCGTGCGTTCACACACGGAAGCTCGGTTTATAGTCTCATTCGAAGGACTGAATGGGAAATGGAGTCAGAACCAATGTTAACTCCGAGGGAACCCCCCCCCCCCCCCCCCCTCCCCTCCCAACCTGTACCGAAACGGCCCGGTGGAGATTCGAACCCACAACCCTTGGAATACGAGTCCGGCGCTCTACCAACTGAGATACTCCGGCCCCCACGTGTAGCGCCAAATACACGTGCGTGACTTATTACGTCTTTGATACACAACTGTTGGATCATTTATAAACTTGTATGTGGTGCTTCATTACCTTTGTGCGACGGTACTCTTTTACGTGATTTTTTTTGTTTTGTTTTTGTTACATTTTTGTATTAATATAAATAATTGTGTAGTATGTGAAGCTTGATGCATCTCTGGTAATGATGCTCTGTAGATGTGAAAGTCAAT
>CM065745.1:47090178-47095178 GCA_033310375.1 Conus canariensis
CGAAGATTTAGATGTAGATTTTTTATTTGTACAGTCCAGCCGACCACATGGGGCGTTTTCAGGCTGAAGGGTTAAAGAAAAAGTCCGATCTTGAAAAAGAAAATAAAATCTACAACAACAACAACAACAAAATCACAAAGACATATTCAGTTGATAACATGGTAGCTAAATTATTCACGCTCTTGGGAGGGGGAAGGGGAGAGGGGGAGGAGGCTAGCCGAGAATAGGTGCTATATAAGTATTCATTAGTAGTAGTAGTATTATTATATTCAGGAATGCGGTCATTTGAGTTTTTTTTCTTCTGTCATCCTCTTCGATTTAACCGTTCTGTGTCTTACTTTCTTTCTTTCTTTCTTTCTTGTCGTCCACTGTTTCTTTATCCATCTTGTCGTCATTTACAAATCTTCTTGTTCAGGAAAGTCTCTGCTTTTTTTTTTTTTTTTTGTCAGATAACATCTTTCTTTTCTTTTCTTTCTATCTTCTTCTTTTTTGTTGTTGTTGTTGTTGTTTGTTTGTTTGTTTATTATTTTTCTTTTAAACTATGATGATTAGGCGATGAAAGCATGACCATTGTTGAGAGTGGACCATGCTTAATGCCTTTCTGCTGTGTCTGTTAGTCGGCATCTTGGTGTTTGTTGTTTTTTCTCTTGTTTTTTTTCCCCAAATAGTTCTAGTTGCAAAGTGAGACGACTGCAGGCGGAAATCCAAACAAATCTTAAATAAATGTTAGCGAACCGCCAAGAGAAACGTGGACAAACGAGTCACAAGACAAAACACTACGCGTTTCGACCTCTTAGGTCTTCTTCAGGCAAGACACAAACAAATAGGACAATGAAAATGAGCGAATTTTTCACTTAGCTTAGATCTCTTCAGCGCAAGGTAGGCAGGCGTTCTAAGCTAAGTGAAAAATTCGTTTATTTTCATTGTCCTATTTGTTTGTGTCTTGCCTGAAGAAGACCTAAGAGGTCGAAACGCGTCGTGTTTTGTCTTGTGACTCGTTTGTCCACGTTTCTCTTGGCGGTTCGCTAACATTTATTTAAGATTTTCCCGAATAATTTTGAAATTTGGAGATGAAAAATCAAGCGGCTGTTCAAATGCACCCCCCCCCCCCCCCTCCCCCGGGAACGCGAAAGAAAGAAAGAAATGTTTGTTGTTTTTTTCCAATTTAAATGTTTGGAATTTGGGATGAAAAAAAAAGTCAGGCGGATCAACAGACAGCCCTCATTATGGCCTAGAATTTACAATGTTGATAATGTACCCATTATAATATTATGATCGATTGATGGACATTAATTGACGTGAACGTTTTGTTGATAGATGTCTTCTTCAGGCTGCTTTGTCTGGGATGGGATCTCTTTCCGTGCTGTACCTGCTAACACCGCTGAAAGGGTCGTTTGTGATCGGCCTGTCTGTTATCGTCATTCCCAAATGGAGAGCCAGGGCGCTCTGACTATGTCTTGGGGTGGCTCTAATGACTCAGTTCGGACCAATATGTAATTATTATTATTATTATGAATACTTTTATAGTGCCTATCCTCGGCTAGAGACCAAGCTCTAAGCGCTTTACAATCCACACTCGTTTACACAACGGGCTGCCTACCTGGGTAGTGCCGACTGAAGAGCTGCCAGCTGGCGCTTCATTCAGTCGTTGTCCCGTGTCATCCAGTCATATCGTCCAATATCGCTCACTCAATTTCCTTACTTCCTTCATTCTTTTCATTTCTCACGCAGCGGGCATGCTATGTGTAACGTGTCATCCATACCAACGGCTAAACTGGCCTTCTCTTCCGAAAGTTGGTGATGGGATTTATATGGATGTAATGGCCTGTTGTATGGACGATAGATTGGTTGTCGGTTGTTGTTCTTCTTTTTATGTTAACTAACGACTTTGGCCTACCTTTTGTGTACAAAGTGTGTCCGGAATTGTCGAAATTCAAGAGTCACTTCAAACTTCACCTACTTCCCTCCTCCACACACGTCCTTTTCTCTCTGTCCTCTCTCTCTGTCTCTCTCTGTGTCTGTCTGTTGTCTGTCTGTCTGTCTGTCTGTCTGTCTGTCTCTCTCTCTCTCTCTCTCTCCTCTCTCATTCCATTTTCTCCAACCAACTGTCCTAGTCTCCCCCCCCTCCCACACACACACACACCTCCCTTCTGTTCTCTCTTCCTTTTTTTTCGCTTGACAGTATTCTGACGTGAAAATGATGATCCAGATTGAACGTCTGCAATCTTGTTTAGGCTCTACGTGACGGGACATTCCACAGCATTCCTTCCGTGACTGTTCCCTGTCTTTTTTGTGCAGACGTTTCTTGGGGCATCGTCCACGCGACCAGTGACGGACCTTTAAAGATCCCTCGTACACAGACGGTCCACTGACGGCTAAACACGAGCGGATCATGGCTGATCAATGACACTGATTGATACCACAGACTCCAAAAAACCGCACTTGTGGAATGAGCCCAAGATCCAGGTCCCCTGTTCTTTGACTACAGTCTTCTCGGCGGACGAAAGCGCTGATTCATCGGTAGACACAAAGACTAAAAAAAAAACGCGCTTGTGGAATGTGCACAAGATCCAGGTCCCCTGTTCTCTGACTACATTCTTCTCGGCGGACGAAAACGCTGATTCCCTGTCGGACGTTAGCTCTCAGTGCTGAGGAGGGTGTGGGACGGCCGACTTGTTGTTGTCGTCGTCGTGTGTGTGTATGTGTGTGTGTCGGTGACGGAAGTTGGAGTGCCCGTGTTAGCGGCCATGTTGGCGTGACGTCGAACTTAGGTGTCGCTAGGAGCTGTGTGGTGCGTCGGCGGAAGTGGTGTTTCTGCAGGAGGAGGATTGTGGGAGCTCGCGTCGCTGGGTGGATGCCTCGTCTCCTTTCCAAGGAGTCCTGTTCTGCCTTGATGACGTCATTCTTTTGGTAGTAGTAGTAGTAGTAGTAGTAGTAGTGTATGTAGTAGTAGTAGTAGTGTGATTGTGATGGTGGTGGTGAGGTAATGCTTGGTTGTGTTGATGGTGGTTGTGGTGGTGATGGATGATTGTTGTAGTAGTTGATGTCGTCCCATGTTCTGGCTCCAGTCACAGCAGCTGCAGGAGTAGGAATAGCAATTGTAGTAAGCAACGATAATAGTGGTGGTGGTGGTGGTTGGTTATGATGATGATGATGATGATGATGATGATGATGTAAGAATTACAGTTGTAGTTGATGTTGCTGACAGCAGCAGTAGCGGCAGCAACAGCAGTAGTTGAAGTATTAGTTACAGCAGCAGCAGCAGCAGCATGTAGTAGTAGTAGTAGTAGCAGCAGCAGCAGCAGCAGCAGCAGTAGTATAGTAGTAGTAGTAGTAGTAGTAGTAATAGTAGTAACAGCTGTAGGAGGAAGAGGAATAGAAGCAACAACAGCAGCAGTAGTGGTATAAGTAACAACCGAATCAGCAGCAGCAGCAACAGTAGTATTAGTAACAACAACACCATCAGTAGTCATGTAATTACAACAGCAAAGCAGTAGCAGTAGTAGTTGTTGTTAATGTAGCAACAGCAGCAGCAGCAGTGATAGTAGTATTGGTAGCAACAGCAGCAGCAGTAGTTACTAGCAAAAGCATCATCAGCAGTATAACAACAGCAGCAGCAGCAGCACTAGTATAAGTAGCAACAGCAGCAGCAGCAGCAACAGCACTAGTATAAGTAGCAACAGCAGTAGCAACAGCAACAGCACTAGTATAAGTAGCAACAGCAATAGCAACAGCAACAGCACTAGTATAAGTAGCAACAGCAGCAGCACTAGTATAAGTAGCAACAGCAGCAGCAGCACTAGTATAAGTAGCAACAACAGTAGCAACAGCAACAGCACTAGTATAAGTAGCAACAGCAGTAGCACTAGTATAAGTAGGAACAGCAGCAGCAGCACTAGTATAAGTAGCATCAGCAACAGCACTAGTATAAGTAGCAATAGCAGCAGCACTAGTATAAGTGGCAACAGCAGCAGCACTAGTATAAGTAGCAACAGCAGCAGCAGCACTAGTATAAGTAGCAACAGCAGCAACAGCACTAGTATAAGTAGCAACAGCAGCAGCCAGCACTAGTATAAGTAGCAACAGCAGCAGCACTAGTATAAGTAGCAACAGCAGCAGCAGCACTAGTATAAGTAGCATCAGCAACAGCACTAGTATAAGTAGCAACAACAGCAGCACTAGTATAAGTAGCAACAGCACAGCAGCACTAGTATAAGTAGCAACAGCAGCAGCACTAGTATAAGTAGCAACAGCAGCAACAGCACTAGTATAAGTAGCAACAGCAACAGCACTAGTATAAGTGCAACAGCAGCAGCACTAGTATAAGTAGCAACAGCAGCAGCAGCACTAGTATAAGTAGCAACAGCAGCAGCACTAGTATAAGTAGCAACAGCAACAGCACTAGTATAAGTAGCAACAGCAACAGCACTAGTATAAGTAGCAACAGCAGCAGCAGCACTAGTATAAGTAGCAACAGCAGCAGCACTAGTATAAGTAGCAACAGCAGCAGCACTAGTATAAGTAGCAACAGCAACAGCACTAGTATAAGTAGCAACAGCAGCAGCACTAGTATAAGTAGCAACAGCAGCAGCAGCACTAGTATAAGTAGCAACAGCAGCAGCAAACAAGCAACAACACTAGTATAAGTTAGCAACAGCCAGCAGCAACAGCAGCAGCACTAGTATAAGTAGCAAAGCAGCAGCAACAGCAGCAGGACTAGTATAAGTAGCAACAGCAGCAGCACTAGTATAAGTAGCAACAGCAGTAGCAACAGCAACAGCACTAGTATAAAGTAGCAACAGCAGTAGCAACAGCAACAGCACTAGTATAAGTAGCAAACAGCTAGTAGCAACAGCAACAGCACTAGTATAAGTAGCAACAGCAACAGCACTAGTATAAGTAGCAACAGCAGCAGCAGCACTAGTATAAGTACCAACAGCAACAGCAGCACTAGTATAAAGTAGCATCAGCACAACAGCATAGTATAAGTAGCAACAGCA
>CM065745.1:47123194-47130694 GCA_033310375.1 Conus canariensis
ATACATACATACACACGTATATACATACATACAAACATACACACAGGCATACATATATGCATACATACACACATACATACATACATACATACATACTTACATGCATACATACATACATACATACATACATACATACATACACACACACATACATACATACATACATACATACATACATACATACATACATACATACATACATGCATGCATACATACATACATACATACATACATACATACATACATACATACATACATACATACATACATACATACATCGGGTTTTTTTGTTTTGTTTTGGTCTGTCTCTCTGTCTCTGTCTGTCTGTCTGTCTGTCTGTCTGTCTCTCTCTCTCTCTCTCTCTCTCTCTCTCTCTCTCTCTCTCACCAGTAGCAGGAAGGCACCCAGCAAAACAACAAGCAGCACACGCACGAATTCAACTACGAAAGAAGGAAAAGGTAAGAAATGAAGGGCAGGCCACGGCCGTACACAGGCACCACAGACCACACGAACTCAAGAGAACAATGAAAAGACACCAGAATATGACATGAATGTGGGAACGAGAGAGAGAGCGAGTGGGAATGAAAGAAGAAAGGAAGATGAGAGTGGAAAAAGAAACCTATCCTTTGTATGCTGGAATGTGGGGGGATTATTAGATAAGTTAACGGAACCAGACTTTTTAGAATTTATCACATCTTTTGATCTGTGCTGTTTAACAGAAACATTTACTTCTAAATTTTTTGATTTCGAATTAAAATTCCAGGAGTTTTTGCAATTACATTGTCCAGCGGTCAAATTTACTAGAATGGGAAGACCCTCGGGGGGAACAATCCTGTTGATAAAAAATGAGTTATCTGAATATGTCCAGCTGATAAATACTGACATGGAAAATGTACTCTGTGTGAAGTTAATGAAAAGTCTATTGCATTGTGAAAAAGACATTTTATTTTTAGGTGCATATGTACATCCAGTAGATAGTCGATATTATTCTGACAAAGATTACTCATGCACATTAGAACTAATTGAACAATATATATTTACACAGACTGAACAAGGAAACAACTTCCATTACATTATTGGAGGAGATCTTAATGCTCGTATTGGGGAATGGAGCTTGAGTATCGATGATGAAAATGAGATTACAGGAAGAGAACAGGACGTGTATGCACGTAGGTCTAAAGATCCCCACACAAATGGTTTTGGCAAGAAACTAATAGAATTTTGTATAACATTTAATGTAACGCCACTAAATGGTCTTTGTATGGGAAAGTTCGACGATGCATACACGTTTTATTCCGAAAGGGGTAACAGTATTATAGATTACTATATATGTTCTGTTGAACTGTTAGAAAATGTGAATAAGTGTCAGATAGTAGAGAGAGTTGAAGCTCAGCATATGCCTATTATGATGGAATTACAAAGTACACTGTCTAACGCACAAGAGAACGAGGGCAAGAAATCTTATGTGAAGAAACTAAAGTGGGATCCCACAAAACAACAACAGTATGTCCAGTTCATAGAATCGGAAGAGGCAAAACAAACAATGGCGCAAATAACAGAAGAAATAGAGAGAGATGTAGACACGAGTATAGACAGATTTAATAAGCTATTAAAAGAGGCAGGGAAAGACATGTACAGAACAATAGGTATAGGAGGAAAATATAAGACTACAAACAGCTGGTATGATAAAAAATGTCAAATCAAAAAGAAAGAAGCAAAACAAGCACTCAATAGACTGACATGGACGAAAAGGATAAAAACCCAACTATTTATCAAGTAAGGAGAGAGGCTTACAGGAATAAAAGAGCAGTATACAAAGAAACAATTAGAGAAAAGAAAAAACAGTATAAAAAGCAAACATACGACACACTAGTACAAAATCGCAAGGACAGCCGAATGTTCTGGAGCACCATAAAAAGTGTTAGAAGGAAGAAGAACACATTACCATCTATTAATATTACACAGTGGAAAACGCATTTCGAAAGCATTTTGAATCCACATGACACAGAAATACTAAACGATAGAGAAGAAGGACCACAAGAAGAAGAAGAAGTGTTAAACGAAATTCAAGTACAAGAATTAGACGAAGAGATAACCGAAAATGAAGTAAGATCAGCTACAGGAAAATTAAAAAAAGGCAAATCACCAGGTATTGATGAAATCCCTCCTGAATTTCTTAAAACCATAGAACAAAATATAGTGCCATTCTTAACGAAATTATTCAACAAGTTATACCAAGATAGCTACTTCCCCATAGAATGGTCAAGGGCGGTGATTATACCACTACACAAGAAAGGAGATAGACAGAATCCAGGAAACTATAGAGGAATATTCTTATTATGCATCATAAGCAAGATCTACACAGCAATATTAAACAGAAGACTATATGATTGGGCAGAAGCAGAAAATAAAATTAGCAAAGAACAGGCAGGCTTCAGGAAAGATTTCTCAACAGTAGATCATATCTTCACACTAACATCCATGATAAGTAACTGCCTATACGGCAGAAGAAGAAGTAAATTGTATGTAGCCTTCATTGATTATCAGAAAGCGTTTGACACAGTAAATAGAGAAAAACTCTGGGAAATCCTACAGAAACACAAAATATCTACGAAGATGCTTAACATGCTAAAAGCTATCTATAAAACAGTACAAGTATGTGTAAGACATGGAACTGAACTAACAGAATTCTTTGAATGTCACACAGGAGTGAAACAAGGGTGCTTACTGTCCCCCCTAATCTTTTCATTACTAATTACAGAAGTTGCAGACAATGTCACAGCTAAAGGAAGACACGGATATCAATTCTTACCCGGAAAGGCAGAAATATTTTCACTTCTATTCGCTGATGACATAGCTTTAATAGCAAGAACACCAGCAGGTCTGCAAAACCAAATTAAGAACCTACAGGAAGCCTCGGACCGCATTGGACTAAAGGTTAATCTCCAAAAAACAAAAATCATGGTCTTTAGAAAAGGAGGATACCTTGGCAGACTAGAAAAATGGAATTACAAAGGGGAAGAAATTGAGGTAGTAAACAGCTACAAATATTTAGGTTTTACTCTAACGACTAAACTCTCAGTAGATATTTCACTTTCAGAATATGCAGGAAGGGCGAAAGGGAAAATAGGTGAAATAATGAAAACAATGTATAGTTTAGGACACTTAGATACAAATATATTTTTTAAGCTATTTGATACACAGGTCAAGTCACTGCTACTGTACGCAGCAGAAGTATGGGGTTTGACTCGTTATTCAGCGGTGGAAAATATACATTTATTCGCATGTAAAAGATACATGGGGGTAGGGAGAAAAACGCCAAACAACTTAGTATACGGAGAACTAGGAAGATATCCGATGAGTATAGATAGTTCAATGAAAGCAATCAGATATTGGTTCAAAATAATGAAGATGACTCCAGACAGGATACCTAGACAAGCATATGAAAGAGAAAAAACAGAAATTGACAAACCACAGAACTGGGCGTTGGAAATTAAACGCTGTTTGGATATGTATGGCTTCTCTGAAGTCTGGTTGAATGAAGGCGTAGAAAACGAGCAAAGATTTATCATAACACTAAAACAAAGAATCATAGATTGTTACAAACAGAACTGGCACAACAAAATAGCGAATAGTGAACGATTTGCAACATATCATACGTTTAAAACTATACACCAAACTGAAGAATACTTTCGCGCAATCACAATCGCGAAGTTTAGAAAAGCATTGACAAGATTACGATTAGGAATAAACGAACTGCATGGCAATAAAAAATATATAGATAATCAAGCTATAACAACATGCCCCTTCTGCCCAACAGTAGAAACAGAAATGCACTTCTTAATGTGGTGTCCCAATTACAGGCAATTGCGAACAAAATACATTTTCAAACATTTTAGTAATAGAAACGCAATCACACTGGAAAGTCTGCTACAAAACGATAATACTGAAATCATAAGAGATATTGCAATGTACATCTTCTATGCCTTAAAAACGAGAGAAACCCATATGTAATAGTAATACTGACGATATAGGAAAAATAGAAATTCTAAACAGAAAACAAAATATTTTACAATCAACGTTTCAATAAATGTTTTTGTTGTTGTCATGTTGTAATGTATGTTGCGTACTCCTGTGGACGGGCCGAGGGCCCCACAATAAATGTCGCGGCGTGAAAGCGCGCGTCAAGCGTCAAGCGTCTCTCTCTCTCTCTCCCTCTCTCTCTCTATCTGTCTGTCTGTCTCTCTCATTCATCTTTATGGACGAACGGGTTTTGGGGGGGGGGGGGGGGGAGGTTGTTTGTTTTTTTTGCTTCTCTCTCCCTCCCTCCCTCCCCCCCCCTCTTTCCCCCCTCCCCTCTTCTCTGTGTGTCTGTCTGTCTCACTCCCTTCTCTCTCCGCCCCCCCCCCTCTTCCCCCTCCCTCTCTCTTTCTCTGTACCGTGTGAACTGGTTTTTGGACAGGCAGAGGGACGTTGAACGTTCTAATGGATTTACGTCCCTTGTTACTTCTGTCTGTCTGTCTGTCTGTCTGAACGTCTGTGCTTCCGTTCGTCTATCGGTCAGTCTGTCTGCTCTCTCTGTCTCTGTCTCTTTCTCTCTGTCTCTGCCTATGTCTTTCTCTGTGTCTCTCCGTCTCTCTCTGTCTCTGCCTCTGTCTCTCTCTCTCTCTCTCTCTGTCTGTCTGTCTGTCTCTCTCTCTCTCTCTCTCTCTCTCTCTGTCTCTCTCTCTCTCTCTCACTGTCTCTGCCTCTCTCTGTCTCTGTCTCTGCCTCTATCTGTCTCTCTCTGTCTCTGTCTCTCTCTGTCGCTCTCTCTCTCTTTCTCTGTCTCTGTCTCTCTCTGTCTCTCTGTCTCTCTCTCTCTCTCTCTCTCTCTCTCTCTCTCTCTCTCTCTCTCTCTCTCTCTCTCTCTTAAGCATGGCCCCGTGGACAAGTGGTTAGAGGGTCTGCGTGCCGAGCTGACGGTGGTCAGAGAATCAGATGTGGTATGTCTGCTCAGTCCCCTGGACAGACGAAGACCACGAAGCCGAGTTCTACCGATGAATCTCTCCCATGAGGCGAAAGTCGTCACCAGCCTGACGAAACCATTGGGTTCTGTTCGCAGGGCAGACATCGATGGTCGTCCAAACCCGTTGCTAGTGACAGGTTTTTAGATTATTGTTATTTTCTCTGCAAATGTAGTTCTTCCCCCCTACTAGACTGATGATGTATTTAGCTGGGGCTTATTTTACGTGTTCTTTTTCTTTTCTTTTCTTTTCTTTTTCCAAATTATACTTAGTTCGTTGCTCTTGCAAGACATTGCATTATGATTTCTTTTTCCTGTCCCATCTTCTGTGCTATCTCAATGCTATTGCACCCACGCCGCTCATTCCGACCCCCCACCCCACCCCCACCCCTTCCCCGCCCCCGTCCACAGCCACAGCCCGGCCCGGCCTGCCGCAGCCCTGGCAATCCATAGGGAGCAGTTAGTGTCAAGTCGTCAAGAGGCAACCCAACGGAGGAGACACTGCACTGCACCATAGACGCGGTGTATCTCACCCACAACAGTCAGGCTATGGGGGGGGGGGGGGGGGGGTTAACCTTTCGCCGCCTCTGATATTGCCGAAGGTGTTTCGCTCTTGAACCACCTGTATTTTTGCCGTGCCGGGGACCTGTCTTTGACGACGAACTTTTCATTCTTTTGTACCGTATATCTTGAAGAGCTGGGACGGGGGAATTTTTATTGTGAATATCGGTTTGAATTTTTTTTTTTTTCAATTTCTTGTTTTAGGCTCTGCGTATGACAGCATGAGCACCGATAGATTATTTTAGCGACGGATTCTCCGGTGTATTGAGTAACGTTTATATATTTAACCAAAGAGCACAAATCGTGATCTGACATGTCCACGCTTTATGCATGGATGAAAGAGAACGGAAGGCATCCTGCTGGACGTGTTTAGTCGAGGGCTGTCCGTGGACATGCTTCTAGGAGTACTGAAAGCAAGCTTTAGGGAGACGTATTCTAAAGGTCCTTCTTCTTCTTCTCGAACATTCTAGAAGGGAACGCCAACTCCCCTGACGAATGCTGCCGTGCGCTGTAGGTCCCCAAGGGCACCGTAGAGCTTCCTCTCCACTGATGTTTGCTCCGTCCATATCTGTTGTCTCAGAGCTTCGTGCAACGGGCAGTCCTGCAGTAGATGTGCTGTTGTCATACTGCCGGTCTGGCATGGGCGCTGGTCTGACTGACCGATCCTGAACTTGGTAAAGAGATGATAGTTCAGGTGGTTGTGGCCTGTCCGCAGCCTGAAGATGCCCCACCTGCTCTGATCTTGTTAGCTGGTGGTTCGGGTCATGTCTGTTGAAATGTGGATGCTCCTGCAACCACTTGCTCTGCTGTCTGGCTTTGATGATTGTCTTGGCTTCATTAAAGGTCAAAGGTCCTGTTCCGAAACCAGACCCTGGCACTAACCGTCTGTCAATCAGTGTCAAAATCTTGGAACGTTGAAGGTGGATAGGCAGATGAACAGAGAGAGAGAGAGAGAGAGAGAGAGAGAGAGTACCTACACCGGCGAATGGCGTGTTCCTTCTATCCCATGAAATATACCCCTATTAGCAGCGAGAGTATAGGCGGCAAAAGTGTAGGAGGCGAAAGTACGCGTGGTCAAAATATTCGCGGCGAAGGTACATGCGGCGAAAATATACGCAGCGAAAGTTCTAGAAGCGGCAAAAGTACAAGCGGTGAAAGTGTAAAGTACCAGAAGCGGCAAAAGTACATGCGGCGAAAGTGTATGCAGCGAAAGTACTAGAAGCGGCAAAAGTACATGCGGCGAAAGTGTATGCAGCGAAAGTTCTAGAAGCGGCAAAAGTACATGCGGCGAAAGTGTATGCAGCGAAAGTACTAGAAGCGGCGAAAGTACATGCGGCGAAAATATACGCAGAGAAAGTTCTAGAAGCGGCAAAAGTACATACGGCGAAAGTACATGCAGCGAAAATTCTAGAAGCGGCGAAAGTACACGCGGCGAAAGTGTATGCAGCGAATGTACTAGAAGCGGCAAAAGTACATACGGCGAAAGTACATGCAGCGAAAGTTCTAGAAGCGGCGAAAGTACACACGGCGAAAGTGTATGCTGCGAAAGTACTAGAAGCGGCGAAAGTACAGGGCACGAAGTCTTATCTAGGTGACGAAAGTCAACTAGAGTCAGATGCAAGAATTTATCTTCTTGAGAGAAGTCACTGGATTCCTCACACGCTGTCATTTAGGCGGCTGAATTAACTCAATCGAGTCGTGTGGCAAACGGTATTCCGATATGTCCACTAGCCGTTGAGAGTGTGTCGGGTCGTTGAGATGCTTGGCGGATAGATTCTGCTGAAACGGATACCATTTTTGATTGACATTATCAAGAAATCTGTCAACACTGCTGATACCAGACCAGGTTAAATCTGATCTTCACATTTTTGTTGTTTATTTATAGCTCTAAATAGAGTTGCTGTTTGTGTGTGTGTATTGTGTGTGTGTGTGTG
>CM065745.1:47155694-47165694 GCA_033310375.1 Conus canariensis
GGGGGGGGGGGGGGGGGGGGGGGGAGGGGGGGACAAGAGGAGGGAGGGAGGGGAGGGGTGTCGCGAGGGACGGAGAGGATGGGATGGGCGTGGGGTGGGGTTGTGGGAGAGGTACTCTGACGACATCACCTGATGCAGAAACTCGCTCGCAATATATTTTGTTTGAAGATGCTGTTCGACACCCACATGATGATGATAATGATAGTAATTATGATAATGATTATAATCATCATCATCATCATCATCATGATAATGATAATAATGATGAAGATAATGATATTTGTAATGATAATAATCACGAAAATAGTGATACTGATAATAACGATAATGATAAAAACATTACAATTTCTCGGAGCGAGAAGTTCTACGTGCACTCCCAAGTTCTTGTCTGAAAAGTGTGCGGCCTCCAGCCCGCGCGCTCCAACTCTTACTCAGACTCCCTCCCCCCCCCACCCCCACCCCCCACCACCACCACCACCACCCCCACCCCTACCCTGACCTGCACTAAGCCAGATCTACCATTTTTTTTAACCCCTTTCTAAAATTACAACCCAGCAGCACAACATTCCCCATTCCCACCTCACTGCCTTCCCTTCCACCCGCACCCGAACCCCCCCCCCCCCCGCCCCCATCTCTACCTTCACCTTAACCCCACCCCCACCCCCGCCCTCCACCCCGACCCCCATCTTTTCTCCACCCAACGAATCTCCCCGCCCGCCAACCGCGCTTTTTTTGAGTCATACCAGCTACAGATATGTACATAATAAAATGTAAAGATGTCTATCCGTCTGTGTGTGTGTGTGTGTGTGTGTCTGTCTGTCTGTCTGTCTATCCATCCTTCCGTCCATGTATCTGCCCTATTGTCTGTTGTTGTATCTATCTGTCTGACAATCTGCCTGTCTGTGTGGCTGGCTGGCTGGCTGGCTGGCTGGCGCTCTCTCTCTCTCTCTCTCTCTCTCTCTCTCTCTCTCTCTCTTCTCTCTCTCTCCTCCCTCTCCTCATTCACCTCGCCTATACCACCCATCTATCTCTCAACGAAAACAATCGGCTAGCCAACCAAGCAAGAAATCAGCAAATCAGCTAACCACCCAATGAGCTAGTCAGCTAGTCAGTCAACCTTCCAACCAATTAGTCATCCAGCAACCAGTCAGGCAAATAACCCATCAATTTTTAGCTAATCAACCTACGAATCAAACACTTAATCAACCAATCAGCCATTCAATCAGGCAACTCGCCTTATGTTATAATCAACCGACAAATTCATAGGCTGAACAATCAAGTCATTATTTAAATAACACCCACCAACCAATCAACGCAACCAACTAATCAACTAAACAACCAAGTGATAAACCAAGAAACTAAACAGCCAGCCAGCCAACCAACCAACCAACCAATCAACCAAATAATTAACCAGTCAGCGAACTAATCAGTGAATCAACCAATCAACCACCTAATCAACCAACCAACCAACCCAAACCAAACAGCCAACCAACCAACCAAGCAAATAATCAACCAATCAGCCAACTAAACATTCAATCAACTAATCAACTTACTGATCAACCAACGATCCAAACAGCCGATCAACCGACTAATTAACCAACCAACCAACTAAATGATTAACCTGTCAGCCAACTAATCAGTGACTCAACCGATCAACCACCTTATCAAACAACCAAACAGCCAACCAACCAAGCAAATAATTAACCAATCAGCCAATAGACATTCAATCAACCAATCAACTTACTGATCAGCCAACGATCCAAATAGCCAATAAACCAACTAATCAACCAACCAACCAACCAGCCAACTCACCAACCGACCAACCGACCAACTCTCCCTTCTGAACCAAGCAGCCAATCGACCAGCGAATCAAGCCTTCCGTCTAACCAACCTACCAACAAACCAACCAACCTACTTACCAACTAGCCAACCAACCGGCCTACCACCCAGCCCACCAGTCGACCAGCCCCTCCCATCGGAACTGACCAAGCAGTGTCCAAGAAGTCAGCCTCCAGTCAACCAAGCAACTAGTGTTAGCTGTCTTTAGTACACCGCACCGATGACCTATATATACATTTTAGGTCAGTGCATCGTACGCAGGTTTTGTGTGTCATAAAACATAACCAAACAGAAGTGGTCAGCATCATTACAGTGAAGCAAATATTGAATTATTGAGCCGCCAAGCGAAGGAACAAACAAATTACAAAACAAACGTAACGCGTTTCGGCTTATTGGGTCTTCTTCAGGCAGGAGGACATTCAAAACATTGAAACGAAGAACGAGCAAAAGCCACTTATCTCTTCAAAAGCTTTTTTTTTTTAATGTGACTTTTATTCGTCCTCTGTTTGCAATGGTTTGAATGTGGTTTGCCCTGCCTGAAGAATATCCAGTAGGTCGAAACACGTTGTATCTGTCGTAATTGGTTTGTTCCTTTGTGGGCGGCTCTGTAATTCTATTTCTGCTTTTAGGTTTCAATTTTGGTCTGCAGTCACCCCGCCTTGAAACTGTCAGTACAGTGACCATGACCATAAAGGGGGCCGGAATAGCTCAGTGGTAGAGCGCCGGACCCGTAATCTTGGGGTTGCGGGTTCGAATCTCCGCCGGGCCGTTTCGCTACAGGGGGATTTTTCCCTCGGAGTTAACATTGGTTCTGACTCCACTCCCCATACAGTCCTTCGAATGAGACTCTAAACCGAGGTTCCGTGTGTGAACGCACGCATAACATCTTGCACACACGTAAAATCCCATCACCAACTTTCGGAAGAGTAGGCCAGTTTGGCCGTTGGTATGGATGACACGTTACACATAGCATGCACCTTTCCCGAAGTTGGAATATGGCTGCCTTAATGGCGGGATAAAAAAACGGTCATACACACCAAACTCCACTCCCTTTGTTGGGTAGATGGGATCAATCCTTGCCTGTCTGTACAGGGAGTGTCCGCAGGAGTATCAGCCTGCGTACGCAGAAGAAGAAGAATTACCATAATCATTACAACAGTCATCGTGAACACCCCCTCCCTCCCCCACCATCCCCTTTACTCCCCTTTGTCACGTTTCAGCTCTCTATCATTCGAAAGAAACCATTCACATTCAATTACTACATAGATAAAATGAACACTTTTTGTTGTTGTTGTTGTTCCTCAACTATATTCTTGTTTTCTCGCAGGTGGGTTGAACCGGAAGTGATCGGTGTGAACCGGAAGGAAGTGAGATGGAGGAAGTGAGAGCGACTCGCATTCAGAGAGAGGCTGAGAGTACTCAGCATGATGAGAGCCTTGAAGGTAGGACGAGGATGGGGGGAGGGGGGGGGGGCTTCCCTGTGTTCCCCCCCGTGTCACGTGTGGTGGTGGGTGTCTGGTTAACGTCTTATCTTTGTCGTTGGTTGCGTGGCGTTGTGTGGTGCTGTCCTGTATTGAGCTGTGGTGTCTGTGTCACTGGTTGCGTGGTGTTGTGTGGTGCTGTCCTGTATTGAGCTGTGGTGTCTGTGTCACTGGTTGCGTGGTGTTGTGTGGTGCTGTCCTGTATTGAGCTGTGGTGTCTGTGTCACTGGTTGCGTGGCGTTGTGTGGTGCTGTCCTGTATTGAGCTGTGGTGTCTGTGTCACTGGTTTGCGTTGGCGTCCATGGTGTGGTTGTGCTTGTCCCTGTATTGAGCTGTGGTGTCTGTGTCACTGGTTGCGTGGCGTTGTGTGGTGCTGTCCTGTATTGAGCTGTGGTGTCTGTGTCACTGGTTGCGTGGCGTTGTGTGGTGCTGTCCTGTATTGAGCTGTGGTGTCTGTGTCACTGGTTGCGTGGCGTTGTGTGGTGCTGTCCTGTATTGAGCTGTGGTGTCTGTGTCACTGGTTGCGTGGCGTTGTGTGGTGCTGTCCTGTATTGAGCTGTGGTGTCTGTGTCACTGGTTGCGTGGCGTTGTGTGGTGCTGTCCTGTATTGAGCTGTGGTGTCTGTGTCACTGGTTGCGTGGGTTGTGTGGTGCTGTCCTGTATTGAGCTGTGGTGTCTGTGTCACTGGTTGCGTGGCGTTGTGTGGTGCTGTCCTGTATTGAGCTGTGGTGTCTGTGTCACTGGTTGCGTGGCGTTGTGTGGTGCTGTCCTGTATTGAGCTGTGGTGTCTGTGTCACTGGTTGCGTGGCGTTGTGTGGTGCTGTCCTGTATTGAGCTGTGGTGTCTGTGTCACTGGTTGCGTGGCGTTGTGTGGTGCTGTCCTGTATTGAGCTGTGGTGTCTGTGTCACTGGTTGCGTGGCGTTGTGTGGTGCTGTCCTGTATTGAGCTGTGGTGTCTGTGTCACTGGTTGCGTGGCGTTGTGTGGTGCTGTCCTGTATTGAGCTGTGGTGTCTGTGTCACTGGTTGCGTGGCGTTGTGTGGTGCTGTCCTGTATTGAGCTGTGGTGTCTGTGTCACTGGTTGCGTGGCGTTGTGTGGTGCTGTCCTGTATTGAGCTGTGGTGTCTGTGTCACTGGTTGCGTGGCGTTGTGTGGTGCTGTCCTGTATTGAGCTGTGGTGTCTGTGTCGCTGGTTGCGTGGGTTGTGTGGTGCTGTCCTGTATTGAGCTGTGGTGTCTGTGTCGCTGGTTGCGTGGTGTTGTGTGGTGCTGTCCTGTATTGAGCTGTGGTGTCTGTGTCGCTGGTTGCGTGGTGTTGTGTGGGCGTCCTGTATTGAGCTGTGGTGTCTGTGTCGCTGGTTGCGTGGTGTTGTGTGGTGCTGTCCTGTATTGAGCTGTGGTGTCTGTGTCGCTGGTTGCGTGGTGTTGTGTGGTGCTGTCCTGTATTGAGCTGTGGTGTCTGTGTCACTGGTTGCGTGGTGTTGTGTGGTGCTGTCCTGTATTGAGCTGTGGTGTCTGTGTCACTGGTTGCGTGGCGTTGTGTGGTGCTGTCCTGTATTGAGCTGTGGTGTCTGTGTCACTGGTTGCGTGGCGTTGTGTGGTGCTGTCCTGTATTGAGCTGTGGTGTCTGTGTCACTGGTTGCGTGGTGTTGTGTGGTGCTGTCCTGTATTGAGCTGTGGTGTCTGTGTCACTGGTTGCGTGGCGTTGTGTGGTGCTGTCCTGTATTGAGCTGTGGTGTCTGTGTCACTGGTTGCGTGGCGTTGTGTGGTGCTGTCCTGTATTGAGCTGTGGTGTCTGTGTCACTGGTTGCGTGGCGTTGTGTGGTGCTGTCCTGTATTGAGCTGTGGTGTCTGTGTCACTGGTTGCGTGGTGTTGTGTGGTGCTGTCCTGTATTGAGCTGTGGTGTCTGTGTCACTGGTTGCGTGGCGTTGTGTGGTGCTGTCCTGTATTGAGCTGTGGTGTCTGTGTCGCTGGTTGCGTGGTGTTGTGTGGTGCTGTCCTGTATTGAGCTGTGGTGTCTGTGTCACTGGTTGCGTGGTGTTGTGTGGTGCTGTCCTGTATTGAGCTGTGGTGAAGTGGGAATGTCCGTGCGGCGTGGCGTGATGAAGGTTCTGATGGTTTGCTGGGGTTTGCTCATTTTTTCTTTTTGTTTGTTTTCCTGTCTTTTCTTGTCTTTCCTCTCCTTCCTTCTTTCTTTCTTTTTCTTTCTTTCTTTCTTCTCCTCGCTCTGTCTCTCTGTCTCTGCTTGTGTGTGTCTCTGTCTCTCTCTGTCTATCTGTCTGTCTGTATGTCTGTCTGTCTCTTTATCTCTATCTATCTATCTATCTGTGTGTCTCTGTCTGTCTGTCTGTCTGTCTGTCTGTCTGTCTCTCTCTCTCTCTCTCTCTCTCTCTCCATGTATATATATATATATATATATATATTTATTTAAACATACTTTTGTATAATATCAGACTCACAATAAGATGTTCAAACTGGCGAACGGGCAGGGGGCGGAGGAGGGGGGGGGGAGAGTCTGCGAATCAGAAGAGGCACGCGCAGAGAAGGGCAAGGGGTGAAGGTAAGAGTTCCAACAAAAAGTGGATTGTTCTTAAATCAACGTTGTAAAAGACCCCCCCCCCCCCCCCGCCCCCCCCCCCCCCCCCCCCCCCCCCCCCCCCAAAAAAAAAAAGTAATTGAAAAGTTGCTTTGCATCAACGGAGGAGCTTGGGGGAGGAGGGGGAGTAGTAGTGGCCCAATCGAGGCGAGGCCCAGGGGCCGCTTAGGTCCTGGTGGGATGCAGGATGTATACATGGAGAGCTTGACAACAGTTAGTCTCCAGAGAAGAAGCTCCTGTCAGACGACTGAATGAATGAATCTTCTGTTTAACGTGTTTTCACCATAATGGGTGATACTGCACGGACATCAGGCCATTGTTCGAACAGAGAGACAGAGAGAGAGAGACAGAGAGAGAGACAGAGACAGAGGGAGAAACAGACAAACAGAACGACAGGCTGGCTGGCTGGCTGATTGACTGACTGACTGACTGACTGACAGACAGACAGACAGACAGAGACAGGGATAAAGAGAGACACTGCTCAAAGAAAAGAAAAAAAAGAAAACGCATGCTTTGTTTTTGTTATTGTTGTAGTTCACGTTTTCAAAAAAAAAAATCATTATTTTACAGAATACTTTGCAAATGGTGTGTTGTCTCTGTGATGGGTTCAGAGGCTTAGACTTCGCCGCGTTATTCGAACAGAACCGACTTTGAAAATTTCAGCAGCTGAAATTTCAGCAGCTTTCCACTTAGTCTGAAAGTTCAGCAGCTTTCCGTTTAGTCTGAAAGTTCGGCAGCTTTCCATTTAGCCTGAAAGTTCAGCAGCTTTCCATTTAGTCTGAAAGTTCGGCAGCTTTCCATTTAGTCTGAAAGTTCAGCAGCTTTCTATTTAGTCCGAAAGTTCAGCAGCTTTCTATTTAGTCTGAAAGTTCAGCAGCTTTCCATTTAGTCCGAAAGTTCGGCAGCTTTCCACTTAGTCTGAAAGTTCAGCAGCTTTCCATTTAGTCTGAAAGTTCAGCAGCTATCCATTTAGTCTGAAAGTTTGGCAGCTTTCCACTTAGCCTGAAAGTTCAGCAGCTTTACATGAAGTCTCACAGTTCAGCAGCTTTCCATTTAGTCTGAAAGTTCAGCAGCTTTCCATTTAGTCTGAAACGAAGTGCGGTTGTCGCGATTCTTTATTTCAACACCGAAAGCTGACTACGGACGAGAATGAATAACACACCAGTCTGTTCTTCAGGACAGAGTCCGATGGTGTCCAAATGTTGGTAGGGAAGGGGTTAACATTGACTCTGTCACGCCCTCTCCGTGGCCTGTCTTGTTGCGAACCGCCTTGCTTCTGTTGCTTCTGCTCTTGTTTTAACTCTTTCATCGCCATCTGTTCTCGCTTCCCTGCAGTCACCAGCGCCATGTATATTTTATGGTTCCCTCTGAACTGGCAAGGCGTGGCAAAACTAGGTTAGGAGGCCAAATACGGGTTTTTTTCCCCTTTTTTTTGTTGTTGTTCAGTTTAATACGCTGATCTTCACTGTTCCGACATTTTGAACTTAATTCCTCAGAACAAGAGGACACACGCTTTCGTGTGAAAACTGTTTCGCCGTTTCATTTCGTTTTACAAAATCAGAATTCCACTCGTCATATTTCACAAATGTTCGACCCCGTGGCCTTTTGTAAGTGAAGACAACAACAACAACAACAACAACTACTACTACTACAACAACAACAACAACAACAACAACAGCAACAACAACTTCACTTGGAAAAGGCCACGAGGACGAACATTTGTGAAATATGAAGAATGGAATTGTGACTTTGTGTGTACCGGTTTCTTCCCTTTGAAGGACTTTGGTTTTCACTTCGTTTTCCTTTCTCCATGTCGGCGCAGCATTTTTTTTTTTTTTTTTTTTTATTTTTTTTAGAAGAGACGCCACAGAACCGCTGCGATTTAGCTCAGTGATCTTGAAATACCCCGAGTTACATTCCCTACGTCTGATCTGGGAAAATGACTTCACTGACAAGGTCAAAAATCACAGAGGTGCATTGTGGGTGTTCCAAGATGGCTTCCATGCACGATGCGCAGCGAAAGACTGAGCAACCGCACACACACACGAGAGAAACGGATATGAAGGATAGGCAAGTCCTTGAAGTGAACTAAAACGGATAAACGTTTCACTTATAAACGAACGGACTGAGCCCCCATGAACCTCACGGAGCAGTCCGAAGTAGCTGAAACAGAGACAATAGGCGTAAAGAGAGAGGGGCCTCTAAACTCAGCATTTGCTCTTAGATTGTTTATGACACACACCCCCTCACCCCCCCCCCCCCCCCCCCCCCCCCCCCCCCCCCCCCCCCCCCCGCCTCTCCAACTTGAAAGCGTGGTTCTCTTTAACATACAGGTTTTTGGCGCACGGATATGAAAAGATGACTCTAATGTTTGTCGTATAATAATTATCATCTCTGATGAAGAGACGTGGAGTAAAATTGCTGAACTGAACTAAGGGGAACTAATTTTACAGGCCACTCTCTTTTTCTTCTAGTAGTGTCATCAGTCATGAAACGATGAATTTCCTCACTTTAAAAAAAAAAAAAAGAAAGAAATAGACTGTGGAGAAAAAGCCTAGTGGTATAAATGCTTACGATGTGAAATTTTATGGAGCAAAAAAAAAATCTTTCTGCACCGGCTTCTGTGGTGATGATGTAAAGACGAAGTCGGGGTCAAGTATCTTCAGGACGTTACTGGTGCATTTTGTTGTGTGGCGTTTCCGGTTTTGTCACGTGGAATGTCGTTATACGGTGCGAAGGTGTAGTGTTCCTTTATGGGGGAGGGGGGGGAGAGATTGGGAGGGTGTCATGTTGTTATGTGGTGGTACATGTTTTCAAGTGGTGGTACATCTTGTCACATGGTGGTACATTTTGTCACATGGTGGTATGTTTTGTCGCATGGTGGTATGTTTTGTCACATGGTGGTACGTTTTGTCATGTGGTAAATCTTGTCACAAGGTGGTACATCTTGTCACATGGTGATATATTTTGTCACACAGTGGTACATATTGTCATGTGGTGGTACATCTTGTCATGTGATGGTACATATTGTCATGTGGTGGTACATCTTATCATGTGATAGTATATCTTGTCATGTGGTGGTACATCTTGTCATGTGGTGGTACATCTTGTCATGTGGTGACACCTCTTGTCATGTGGTGACACCTCTTGTCATGTGGTAGCACATCCTGATACGTGTTGTGGTATGTCTTTGTTGTGCGTTTCTTCGTGTGTGCTGTCTTGGCACCAAGCGTGACGACCGGATAATGCCGAATCATGGCACCTAGCGTGACGACCGGATAATGCCGAATCATGGCACCAAGCGTGACGACCGGATAATGCCGAATCATGGCACTAGCGTGACGACCGGATAATGCCGATCATGGCACCAAGCGTGACGACCGGATAATGCCGAATCATGGCCCAAGCGTGACGACCGGATAATGCCGAATCATGGCACCAAGCGTCAAGACCGGATAATGCCGAATCATGTCACCAAGCGTCAAGACCGGATAATGCCGAATCATGTCACCAAGCGTGACGACCGGATAATGCCGAATCATGGCACCAAGCGTGACGACCGGATAATGCCGAACCATGGCACCAAGCGTGACGACCGGATAATGTCGAACCATGGCACCAAGCGTGACGACCGGATAATGCCGAACCATGGTATCAAGCGTGACGACCGGATAATGCCGAACCATGTCACCAAGCGTGACGACCGGATAATGCCGAACCATGGTATCAAGCGTGACGACCGGATAATGCCGAACCATGGTATCAAGCGTGACGACCGGATAATGCCGAACCATGGTATCAAGCGTGACGACCGGATAATGCCGAATCATGGCACCAAACGTGACGACCGGATAATGCCGAATCATGTTACCGAGCGTGACGACCGGATATTGCTGAATCACGGACACCAAGCGTGACGACCGGATAATGCCGAATCATGTCACCAAGCGTGACGACCGGATAATGCCGAATCATGTCACCAAGCGTGACGACCGGATAGTGCCGAATCATGTCACCAAGCGTGACGACCGGATAATGCCGAATCATGTCACCAAGCGTGACGACCGGATAGTGCCGAATCATGT
>CM065745.1:47183194-47188194 GCA_033310375.1 Conus canariensis
AGATTTAGGTCACACTCTGTAGAAGGGGGGTTGGGAAGTATGCAGATTTAGGTCAAACTCTGTAGAAGGGAGTTGGGAAGTATATAGATTTGGGTCAAACTCTGTAGAAGGGAGTTGGGAAGTATGTAGATTTGGGTCAAACTCTGTAGAAGGGGGGTTGGGAGTATGCAGATTTAGGTCAAACTCTGTAGAAGGGGGTTGGGAAGTATGCAGATTTAGGTCAAACTCTGTAGAAGGGGGTTGGGAAGTGTTCAGATTTAGGTCAAACTCTGTAGAAGGGAGTTGGGAAGTATGCAGATTTAGGTCAAACTCTGTAGAGCGGGGGTTGGGAAGTATGCAGATTTAGGTCAAACTCTGTAGAAGGGGGTTGGGAAGTATGCAGATTTAGGTCAAACTCTGTAGAAGGGGGGTTGGGAAGTATGCAGATTTAGGTCAAACTCTGTAGAAGGGGGTTGGGAAGTATGCAGATTTAGGTCAAACTCTGTAGAAGGGGGGTTGGGAAGCATGCAGATTTAGGTCAAACTCTGTAGAATGGAGTTGGGAAGTTAGGGGGAAGAAGGGCTTGCAGCCTTCGGTGGATCTGCACAGAATGAAATAGTGGGCATGTAGACTTAGCAACAACTGTTTAGAGTTTTGTTTGTTTGTTTGTTTTGTTTTTGTTTTGTGTGTGTGTGTGTGTGTGTGTGTGTGTGTGTGTGTGTGTGTGTGTGTGTGTGTGTGTGTGTGTGTTTTGTATCTTCTTGGAGGGGGGGGGATATAGCAGAAGGGTGGTAAATTTGCTTCTTTTACATCCTTTTGGATTTTTGTTTCAACATGTTTACAGTTCAGAACCTTTTTTTCCCCCTATAAGAAGTAGGCTCAAAACACAACACAACACAACACAACACAGCACAACACACACACACACACACACACACACACACACACACACACACACACACACACACACACACACACATGCGCGAGCACACACACACACGCAACACACACACACACACACACACACACACGCGCGCGCGCGCGCGCGCGCGCGCAAAACCAGATACGTGGTAGCATTCTTCTAGCACAGACAACAGTCATGATACTGATGTATTATTCAAAGTAGATTTCTATTGTGCGTGTCCGCATCGGTTTAGTGTGCATACTATAATGTACCTTTCACGTGAAAAGTCTCTGCTGTTTGTCTGTTAAAGTCTTAGCTGTGTTGTCTGTCAAAGTCTTACCTGTGTTGTCTGTTAAAGTCTCAACTGTGTGTCTGTTAAAGTCTCAGCTGTGTGTCTGTTAAAGTCTCAGCTGTGTGTGTCTTTTAAAGTCTCAGCTGTGTTGGCTGTTAAAGTCTCAGCTGTGTTGGCTGTTTAAGTCTCAGCTGTGTTGTCTGTTAAACTCTTAGCTGTGTGTCTGTTAAAGTCTTAGCTGTGTTGTCTGTTAAAGTCTTAGCTGTGTTGTCTGTTAAAGTCTTAGCTGTGTGTCTGTTAAAGCCTCAGCTGTGTTGTGTGTTAAAGTCTTAGCTGTGTTGTCTGTTAAAGTCTTAGCTGTGTTTGTTAAAGTCTCAGCTGTGTTGTGTGTTAAAGTCTCAGCTGTGTTGTCTGTTAAAGTCTTAGCTGTGTTGTCTGTTAAAGTCTCAGCTGTGTGTCTGTTAAAGTCTCAGCTGTGTTGTCTGTTAAAGCCTTAGCTGTGTTGTCTGTTAAAGTCTCAGCTATGTGTCTGTTAATGACTTGGCTGTGTGTCTCGTAAAGTCTTAAATGTGTTGTCTGTTAAAATCTTACCTGTGTTGTCTGTTAAAGTCTCAACTGTGTGTCTGTTAAAGTCTCAGCTGTGTGTCTGTTGAAGTCTCTGTTGTGTTGTCTGTTAAAGTCTTAGCTGTGTTGTCTGTTAAAATCTCAACTGTGTGTGTCTGTTAAAGTATCAGCTGTGTTGTCTGTTAAAGTCTCAGCTGTTGTTGTCTGTTAAAGTCTCTGCTGTGTCTGTTAAAGTCTTAGCTGTGTCTGTTAAAGTCTTAGCTGTGTTGTCTGTTAAAGTCTTAGCTGTGTTGTCTGTTAAAGTCTTAGCTGTGTCTGTTAAAGTCTTAGCTGTGTTTGTTAAAGTCTCAGCTGTGTTGTCTGTTAAAGTCTCAGCTGTGTTGTCTGTTGAAGTCTTAGCTGTGTTGTCTGTTAAAGTCTTAGTCGTGTTGTCTGTTAAAGTCTCAGCTGTGTATCTGTTAAAGTCTCAGCTGTGTTGTCTGTTGAAGTCTTAGCTGTGTTGTCTGTTAAAGCCTTAGCTGTGTTGTCTGTTAAAGTCTTAGCTGTGTTGTCTGTTAAAGTCTTAGCTGTGTTGTCTGTTAAAGCCTTAGCTGTGTTGTCTGTTAATGACTTGGCTGTGTGTCTCGTAAAGTCTTAGCTGTGTTGTCTGTTAAAGCCTTAGCTGTGTTGTCTGTTAAACCCTTAGCTGTGTTGTCTGTTAATGACTTGGCTGTGTGTCTCGTTAAAGTCTTAGCTGTGTTGTCTGTTAAAGTCTTAGCTGTGTTGTCTGTTAAAGTCTTAGCTGTGTTTTGTTAAAGTCTTAGCTGTGTGTCTGTTAAAGTCTTAGCTGTGTTGTCTGTTAAAGTCTCAGCTGTGTGTCTGTTAAAGTCTTAGCTGTGTTGTCTGTTAAAGTCTTAGCTGTGTTGTCTGTTTAAAGTCTCAGCTGTGTGTGTTAAAGTCTTAGCTGTGTGCTTTTAAAGTCTTAGCTGTGTGTCTGTTAAAGTCTTAGCTGTGTGTCTGTTAAAGTCTTAGCTGTGGTGTCTGTTAAAGTCTCAGCTGTGTGTGTTAAAGTCTTAGCTGTGTGTCTGTTAAAGCCTAGCTGTGTTGTCCTGTAAAAGTCTCAGCTGTGTTGTCTGTTAAAGCTTTACCCGTGGGTCTGTTTCTGTGACCAGGGGCACTCTGGGCTGGGAAGGTGCTCCATTGTGCGAGTCAACTGCAAGGCATCATTTTCATGTTATCAGTGGCAGCAGCAGGAAAGGGCGTGTGCATCTTTTTCACTGTCAGTGAGAACAGAGAGAGAGAGAGAGAGAGAGAGAGAGAGAGAGAGAGAGAGAGAGAGAGAGAGTGAGTGAGGGGGGGACAGAGAGATGGCAGAGAGAGAAAGGGAGAATCATATATATATATATAATAGAGAGAGAGAGAGAGAGAGAGAGGGAGGGAGGGAGGGAGGGAGAGAAAGAGGTAAATGATCCCCCGTTCAAGAGTACGATGGAGTAGGGAGGGAGGGGGGAACAGGGGGGGGGGGGGGGCAAAAATATGAGAAAAAGAATCTCCCACCCACCCACCTACCCACTCGGTACATCAACTACAACAGCGAGAAAAAAAAAAGAAAAGAAGAAGAAAAAAAGCAATAAAAGGCGCCGGATGGGGGTGGATGTGGGAGGGGAAAACAGAGAGAAAAAAAAGCCCCTCGTACTCATTTTCAGACCGCAGCACCAGGTTTTTTTTGTACTGTTTCTCTCTCTCTCTCTCTCTCTCTCTCTCTCTCTCTCTCTCTCTCTCCTCTCGTCTCTCTCTCTCCCTCTCTCTCTCTCTCTTCCTTCGCACACAAGGACCTAAACGGAAGACAAAGAATCGTGACCTTTCCGAAAGCACCTAGTTCCTACACAGAGCAGTTATCGGAGGGAAAGAGGGGGGATGGGGTTCAGAACATTGTACATCGTTTTTTGTCTTCTTCTCCCCCTCCCCCCCCCCCCCCCCCCCCCCCCCCCCCCCCCCCCCCCCCCCCCCCCCCCCCCCCCCCCCCCCCCCCCCCCCCCCCCCCGCCCCCCCCCACCCACCCCCCCCCCCCCCCCTTCCCCCGGCCCCTTTTCTTTCGGGGCTGGAACGAGGAGGCTTCTGCGGGGGAAAAAAAATAAAAAAAAAAAAACCACAGGTGGTTTTCAAATTTATCAGAGGGGGGGAGGGGGGTAGTTGGTTTCCCTTTGTTCCCCTTCTATGTTGTATTTCCTATTCCCCACCACCCCCCTCCCCACCACCCCCATTCTTTCCTTTTTCTTTTTTTTCCCCCCCCACCTAAGGTTCTGAGAACGAGTGTGGAAAACCAAGCAAAAGGAGTTGACTTCCTTTCCTCGCTTTTGTCGCGTGGTTGTCGAGACCTTTACAACCGGAAATTGGATTTTTTTTTTTTTTTTTCTTTTGTGAGATAGGGCGGGTATGGGGTGTGGGGGTGGGTTGGGGGTTGGGGCTGGTTGTGCGCCTTCGCCCGTCTTTCCCCCCCTTTTTCTTTTCTTTCTTTCTTTTCCTCTTTCCCTCTCCTTTTTTTTCCCCCCCTTTTTCCTCCCCTTCTTTTCTTTCCTTTCCCCCCCCTTTCTCTTTTCTTTCCTTTCCCTTTCTTTCTTCTTTTCGTTCTTTTCTCCTCCTTATTTGGAGAGGTTTGGATGAGCCTGGGATAGGGACGGTGGGGTGGAGGGGGGGGTAGGGGTGGTGGGGGTATAAAAACGTAAGTGATGGGAAGATGGGCGGGGGGGGGGGGGGGTGAGGTAATCTGCGGTCCATTCAGCAGAATCGGATTCAGTACCCATGTACTGAGGGCGACTGATGTGATTCGTGTTGGTGTCTTTTTTTATTTCCCCCCCCCCCCCTCCTCCCCCCCCACTCCCGTCTCCACCCCTCTCCCCCCCCCCCCCCCCCCCCCCTCCCCCCGCCCCCCCCCCACCCCCCCCCGCCCCCCCTCGCCTCCCCCCCCCCCACTCCCACTTCCTTCCCTCTCACCTTTTCCCTCCTTCTCTCCTTCTCTCCCTCTCTCCTCTCTCCTCTCTCTCTCTTCTCTCCGTCTGTTTGTCTCTGTCTATCTGTTGCCTTGTCTCTGTCCTTCGCTGCCCTCCCTGTCTGTCTGTCTGTCTCTCCTTCCTCTCCTCTCTTTCTCCTGTCTGTCTGTCCTGCCTGTCTGTCCGTCTGTCTCTCTCCTCTCTCTCTCCTCTCTCTCTCTCTCCCCTCTCTTCCCTCTCCCTTCTCTCTCTCCTCCTCCGTCTGTTTGTCTCTGTCTATCTGTTGCTGTCT
>CM065745.1:47208857-47216357 GCA_033310375.1 Conus canariensis
GGGCCCCCCGGGGTGAAAAAAGCGACGTCACGCACACAAACACAAAACACAACACACACACACACACACCCCGCGCGCGCCCCGCGCGCGCGCGCAAAACCATGCGTACCCCCCACACACACACCCACACACACACCACACACACACACACACCACCACGCACGCATACACGTACAGCACGCACGCAAAACACATACATACACACACCACACGCGGGGGCCCCGCGGGGCGCGCATACCACAGACACAGACATAGAGACCCCGGCAGACAGAGGGAAAAGGAAAGAGAAAGGAAAAATTTTTCACACCCCCCCCCCCCCCCCCCCCCCCTTCCCCCCAACGTAATCAAATGCCTTGCTTTTTTCTACGTGGACTGGATAACGGGGCCCCCGTTTAATTTGGAGGGTAGATGTCTCCACTTGTCAGTTAGCCTTGTGCGCTGGGGGCCCCCCTTCCCCCTCTCTCTCTCTCCTCCTCTTTTTCCTCTCCCCTTTTCCCCTTCTTCCCCTCTCTCTCTCATCCCCTCTCTCTCTCTCCCCTCCTCTCTTCCGGGGGCTAGGATCTCTTATTTTCCCAAAATAATACTGTGTTTTACTTTTTCTATTTTTGTTTTCCCCCTTTTTAAAAAAAGGGAAAAAAGGGGCCCTTAATGAATAAATCTTCATTCATTCTTTCTTCATTCTTTCTTTCATTCTTTTTCCCCCTTTCCCCCTTTTCCCTCCGTCTGCCTGTCTCCCCCCCCCCCTCTCCTCCCCCCTCTCTCCTCTCTCTCTGTGAAAATGTGTGTCTGTCTGCCCTGTCTGCCCTGTTTGTCTGCCTGTCTCTCTGTTATATTGCTCAAACAGTTCTTAACTGTGTACACAAAAAACCTCACCACCACCCCCAAACCACCAACCCCACCCCCGAACCCAAACCCCCCCGGACCCCCAAAGGAAATGCGAACGCCCTTTCTTCCTCCTTCACTCCCCTCCCTTCCTCTCCTTTCTTCCTCTCCCCCCCCCCCCCCCAAAAAAGCTTCCTACTAGAATGGAGCCAGCTCAAATCCAACCAGCTTCAATCAACTTCCCTCCTTTTTTTTCTCTTTCTTGCCTTCATATCACACCCTCTCCACCCTTCCTCCCGCTTTCCCCCCCCCCCCCCCTCCCTTCCCGCTATCCGCCCCGTGCCTCCTTGTACCCTTACATCCACCGCCCCCACCCATCCCTCCATCCCATCTCACCTCACTACACCACACACCATCCAATACCCCCTCTCTCTCTCTCTCTTCCTCATCTCTCCTCTCTTCACTCTCTCTCTCTGCTCTCTCTCTCGTCCTCTCTCTCTCTCATCTGTGTGTGTGTGTGTGTGTGAGTTGGTGTGTGTGTGGTGGTGTGTTGGTGTTTGCCCGTTTCGGAAAGGGTCACGAAACCGACTTGCTTGACCCCACCAATGCGTTGTGACTGCCTGCCTGGTTGATACAGTAAACGGCTGGCCGACTGCCTGGCAGACGAATCGACGGTGTACAGGCCTGTTTGGAAGTTGCGCCTGCCCGTCTGACAAGGAGATAATTTTCAGTTATTCGCCGCGCTAACTGAAACAAGACCAGCGTCGATTTGCCGTATCTATTGAATCATCATCATTATCATCATCATCATCCATCCACCATCAGCATCATCATCATCATCACATCATCATCAACCATCATCATCTGTAATCCTTATCATCGTCGTCATCATTGTCATCATCATCATATCATCACATCTATCATCCATCATCATCCGCATCATTCAATCCATCGCATTCATCCTCATCGTCATCAGCGCATCATTCATCATCATCATCATCATCATCATCATCCTTCATCATCATCATCGTCAATTCAAAACACATCATCATCATCATCATCATCATCATCGTATGGCTGGAAGATTCGCTCCGGGAAGCTAACCATTTTTTAATTTGATGATTAAGGCATCGTTTATGTGTTGTTGGCAATGATTGGCTGAGTCAGTAAGATGTCGACATCACATTGCAGAACACTGGGTGTCTGTCTGGCTTTCCTCCCGCCCGCTGCTGAAATGGCTGTCGACGGTGAACTGTGTTTGCCAGTTTCGTCTGTGTTGGTATTTGACTGTACAAACTAGAAGAATTGTCCACGATTGACGGGCGAGTGCGTGTTTGCATGGGAACGAGGCAAGAAAAAAAAAAAAAACTCGTCTACCTCCTCTCTCACCTACTCGAGGTCTCTCTACTCTAACTTAAACATACAAAGACCCTTATGCTTGTTCTTCCCCGTCCCCCCAGCAGATGAGAAATAAAGACTATCGTCCTAGCCAGCGCTGTGTGGTGCGTGTGTGTGTGTGTGGGTGTGTGTGTGTTGTTGTGTGTGTGTGTGTGTTGCCCCGTGTTGGGAGACAGTCCCCTTCAGGCTGTGACGTCCTTGACCGGCTGATGAGAATGGCCGCCATTTTCTTCAAGAGAGTGGACGTACGTCGGGAGGAAGGGGGGGGGGGGGGGGGGGGGGGGGGGGGGGGGGGGGGGGTGGGGGGGGGGGGTAAGGGACGGAGAGGGAAGGGGAGCTGATCCTATAACTAAATCACCTGTACCTCCAGACAAGACGTCCAGAAGGCGGGCAGAGTGACCAGTTTTTGTGGTGTTGGTGGGCGTCCAGGCGATTTGACCGCTCGGAACCTCTCGTGAAGACAGATAGAAAGTGAGACAGACAGGCGGACAGATAGAGAGACAAACACACAACAAGACAGACAGGACAACAGACACCTGTAGACAGACACAGAAAGACACTAGGCAGACAGACACAGGTAAGTTCCATACAACAGTCACATACCAGACAGACACAGGCAGACAGACACTGGTAAGTCACATACTGACAGTCACATACAGACAGACACAGGAGACAGACACAGGTAAGTCACATACAGACAGTCACATACAAGACAGACACAGTAAGTCACATTAACAGACAGTCACATAACAGACAGACACAGGTAACAGACAGATCAGTTGTAAATGTTTGCAGAGCTCGTTTCTCTCATAAAGCGTGGAGAAACTGCTGGCCAACGCTTGTTTTTCCCCCAGCCAATTCAGGAGAGAGAGAGAGGAGGGGGGTGTAGGGGGGTGGGGGGAGGCAGGGGAAGGGGGATAGACGGAGGAGGGAAGGGCAAGACAGAGAGAGGACGAGGGGGTGGGGTGGGGGGGGGGGGGGAAGAAGGTAGAGGGGAGAAAAGATGGAAAGAGATCCACACTTATGTATACATACATTACAGATATAGACGTCGACTCTTGGTACAAATGTTGTGAAATCTTGTAGTCCTGTGAAAGCTCTCTCTCTCTCTCCGCCCCTCTCTCTCTCTCTGTGTGTGTGTTGTGTGTGTGTGTGGGGGTTTTGTGGTGTTTTGTGGAGGTTGTGTGTGTGTGTGAGTGTGTGGGGTGTGTGTGTGTGTGTGTGTGGGGTGTTGTGGTGGTGTGTGCCCCTGACCTCTTTTGGGTATGCAGTGACCCCACACACACACACACACACACACACACAAAACACACACACACACACACACACACACGACTAAGATTCGGGACATGAATGTCGAGGCTGTAATGTATGTTATATGTATAATTTTATTCTTTGAATAAGGGGAAAGAGCAGGGGTCGGAAGAGGGCGGAGAGAGAGAGAGAGAGAGAGAGAGAGGAGAGAGAGAGAGAGAGAGAGAGAGAAGAAGAGAGAAGGGGGGGAAGAATAAAGGGTTTGGAGCTTTCGAAGAGTTGGACGAACAGCGAGATCGGTAGCGTGTGTGTGCCTGCGTGCGTGCGTGTGTGTTATGTGTGTGTCTGTGTCTGTGGTGTGTCTGTGTGTGTGCGTGCGTATTTGTGGGTGTGGTGTGGTGTCAGCCTGTCTGTCATTCTGTCTGTTGCATGACTATATGTGTTTACATGTGAGGGGTATGTGGCAAGCGTGGGGGGCGCGCCCTCTATGCCTGTATGCGTGTGCACAGACGTTTTTAGGCCTGTTGTAGGGAAAGGGGCTGAGAGAAGGGGGGGAGAAAGGACACACAAAACAGCAGACACACACAAACAAACGGGGCATTGCACGCACGCATACCACACACACACACACACACACACACACGACACCACACGCACACACACACACTAACACCACACACACACACACACACCACACACTAACATGCACGACACACACACTCTCCTTTACACACACACACCCCCACACACACACACACACATACACACGCACGACAATCGCACACAAAACACACACACGCACGCACGCACACACACACTCACACATTTTAAAACGCGCACAAAACACACACACCCCATACACACACCCACACACACACACACACACTCTCACACACACACACACACACACAAAACACAAACGCACGCCACGCACGCACGCACGCACGCACACACACACACACACACACACACACACACAGACACACAACCACGCACACACACACACTCACACACACACACACACACACACACACACACACAAAACACACACACCACACACAAACATACACACACACATGCACGCACGCAAGCACACACACACTAGCATACACACACACACACACACACACCACACACACAGCACACACACACACACCACACACATACACCCACACACCACGACACAAGAGCGCGCGCATTCACATGCACACACACGAGAAACGCGAGCACACATACACACACGCGCGCGCGTGCAAACACACACACACACACACACACAGCACACACACCCACACACACACACGCGAATCCCCTCTCTGTCTCTCGCACCTCTCGTCCTCCTCCCCCCCCCCCCCCCCCATCCCCCAACCCTTCTTCCTAGAACACATGCACACACAATTTTAAATTTACAAATCTTAGCAAAGGTAGGGACACAGAAACTGTTCGCTTCGGGCAGAAGAAAAACAAATCCAAGGGCCATAAACCACTTTACAGGCCGTAAAAATCCGGTTTACCCGTCCTAAAAGACTGATGGGGGATTAGGGCGAAGGTGAGTGTGTGGGGGGGAGGGGGGGCATAAAAAAAAATTAAAGCGAAGGGGGCGGGGGGGGGGGGGGGGGGGGGGGGGAGGGGGGGGGGGGGGGGGGGCAGGGCTCAGTCCGACTTGGGAGCCGCTAATTTCTGCAGCTTGTTCGTGATGCGAAACTCTCTCTCTCTCTCTCCTTTTCCCCTCCTCTCTGTCTCTGTGTGTGTGTGTGTTTTGTGTGTTGTTGTGTGTGTTTGTGTGTGTGTATTTCGCGTGTACGCGCATAAGGCGTGCGTGCGGGCATGCCCTGCGTCCCTTTCTTCTATTTTGTGTGTGTGGGTGTTTTGTGTGTTGTGTGTGTGAGTGCAGGGGTGTATACGTGAGCGCGCGCGTGTGTGTGTTTCGCGCGCGGCGCGAGGGGTAACGTGTGTGTATTTTTGTGTGTGTGTGTGTGTGTGTGTGTGTGTGTGTGAGAGAGAGAGAGAGAGAGAGAGAGAGGTTGTGTGTGAGTGGTGTGTGTGTGTGTGTGTGTGTGTGTGTGTGTGTTGTGTGTGTGGTCTTAAGAATTACATGTATGTCTTTTAGGGACAGTAAATTCCCCATTTTGATGCCGAAAATATTTGGGATAGTTTGTACCTAAGAATAATCTTCTGGCAACAATTTAAATTGGTACCTGTCACTATCATATAATTGAAAAGACCCCGTGTTGTACGTAAAAAATCAATAATTGATGGACCCCGTGTTGTAAAGTTAACAATCAATCACGGGGGTTGTTTTAACGCTCATATATAAGGAACTAATCGTAATTTACCTCTATTTATTTAGCAGAAGGAAAATCCAAATATTTCCCACAGTGCTGTAAAGATTTTAATTTACCCAATTTGTTGTACACCAGATTACTGGGGCCAGTATCAATCTTGTTTTTAAATCCATTTTATATGTTTGCTTGGGCAACCTGGTAAATGGTAACTTCTGAAACTGTAACTGATATGGCATCGCTTTTTCGTACCAACAAAAATCAGAGGATACTTTTCCCAGTTTTACCAAACCACATAGTGTTGGGATAACAACCCGGGAAATACAGCCCAAGAAACGCTCGCAGCGACAAAATTGAATGAACAGGCAGATTCCGTAACGTGGACATGACACAGGCCCCGATTTCCGCTGCATAGATACAACTGCCCCGGGGTTTCACGTGCGCGTCAAGTAGTTCTCAGAAGACCAAAAGTTCCCTGTCTCCGACTTTTTTCAGAAGCTCCGTGGTGCATTCCATATGAATGTATACTCAACTGTAAAATGTGTTGTGTAAGCGTGTGGGGAACGCATGACTTAACACTTCACGGCGATCTCCATGAAAACCCTGTGGAGAGATTTCTGCCGGAGGGAGGCTGGGTTGTTTTGAAGTGTCTGAAAGAGATTGGCATTTTTCTAGTATACGATTTTACGGACCAAAAATTTTGGGAAAAACATTTGAATTTTGCTTTCATAAGGTTTTGTTTGTGTGTGTGTGTGTGTGGGGGGGGGGAGGGATGTGTGCGTGCGTGGTGTGTTGTGTGGGGTGGGTGGGTGGGTACGTGCGTGCGTGTGTGTGGGTGTGTGTGTGTGTGTGTGTGTGTGTGTGTGTGTGTTGCACGTCGGGCTTTATGTTGTGTGTGTGTGTGTGTTTGTGTAAAACAACTGCTTAAAACAGGTTTTTATGAGGTGAAACCCCTGATCGCAGTCAGCTTGCCTAGAACCCCAAAATGATTTGATTTTAAAAACTCCACCACCCTATCTTTAGTTTGGCCCTGAAAATTATTCAAGCACAATATCGTGAAACAGTTTTGTGTTTCAATTTTGAATCCCAGGTTATTTGTGTGTGTTTGAAACCAGTGGAGATGTCGAAATCGAGCCAATGTCGTCAGCGAACAGCGCAAAAAAAAAAAAAAAAAAAAAAAATTAAACTGGTGAAAACTGGAACCATTTTTTCCATGTTGGTTATTTGGGTTTCGGCAGCTTCTGTGATCAGCCCAGTAGAAAATTACGGGAGAAAAACAGACAACCCTGTTAACCCCGGCTAGACTCTCAAAAAAAAAAAAAAAAAAAAGTTTGCACCCCACTTCCGTTCCAGGCGCACACAAACGACCGAACTTGTAAATACGTTGGGAAAAAGCATAACCTTTTGCAGAGTTCCGATCTTTCAAGAGCTAGAGCTAGCCAAAGACAGTCTCTGCCCACTGAATCAAACGCTTGCAAATGAATCAAGACAGCAGTGCAATGCACAATTTGCAGTGTTACTCGCCTGAAAGGGCGCTTTTGCTTTTTGTTTGTATTTTTGTTTTTTTTTTCTTTTTTTTTTCTTTAAAGATGATGAATAAAGAATAATTTTTGTTAATCGGTAATTTTTTTTTTTTTTTTTTTTTTTTTTTTTACGAATCCATTTGTTTCCTCACGGAAAACTTTGCCCTTAACTGCCCATGTGTAAAAGACATTTGTTTTAGAATAAAAGTTTGCTCCTAGCA
>CM065745.1:47221357-47223857 GCA_033310375.1 Conus canariensis
TGTGTGCAAGATGTTATGCTTGCGTTCACACACAGAACCTCGGTTTATAGTCTCATTCGAAAGACTGTATGGGAAATGGAGTCAGAACCAAGGTTAACTCTGAGGGAAAACTCACCCTGTACCGAAACGGCCCGGTGGAGATTCGAACCCGCAACCCCAAGATTACGAGTCTGGCGCTCTACCACTGACCTGTTCCGGCCCCCATTTTCCCAAACAGAATTTGATTGCAATTGCTGCTAATTTGTTTCCTTCTGTGAACGTCCTCTGAGAGCGGCGGCACAACGTTTCAAGCAAGAGCTGGAGAGTTTTTAAATTGCTTAGGAACTAAAACACGGCGCAGCGGTGGCCTGTTGGTTGGCGCGGAGTGTGTGAATCCGCTGGCTGGCTTCTCGCGTGCGCCGCGCCCCGCCTCTTGGACGGCTCTGTCTTGTCGCCAGTGTCGGCCGCGATAGCACAAGGGTTCGGATAATTCGTTAACGCGGATTACTTTTTTTTTTTAAGTTGGAGAGTGTTCACGCTTGGAAGTTTTGATTCTGACCTAAGCTGGGTTCCGAAGATGATGATTCTTGACAGCAGGTTTTGAGATGCACAGCAGTTCAGACGAGACCTGTGCTGGTTTGCCATGCCATGGCACTACTTGAAATATTGGCATATGTGTATAAAATGCAACATGGACAGACGAGCAAAGTGTATTAATGCAAATGTTGATTTGGTGCACCATGTTATGGCTGTTGACTGTCTTGAGCGAGAAATTCTGATTTACCTACAAAAAAAAAACAAAAACAAAAAAAAGCAAACGAAGCGTATTGATTATCATGTCCAGATTTTAGACATTTTGGAGATCAGTTATCTTCCCTGAGGTTTACGAACACCCGTACTTGTTCAAACTGGTCTTGCAGATATCATCATCAAAAAAAACTACAGCTCACTACTCAGCTACGTCTTTCTGATGGTATAAAGCGTTGGGAGGGCGGAGGTATGTACAAGCTGATCAATTAATCCGGTGAGGTAGTGCGATTTTAACGTTCAGATTATGTCCCCTCTTACGACTGCTGATGGCCTGTGTGAAGGAACCACCTGAATCTGAGGCAGCAGCAGCAGCGTTGCCTGTTGGACTCGGCATGTCATACTCTGCTTCTGTTAGTGTGCGAATTTGCTAATTGCATAAACCTGTCCGTCCATCTGTCTGTCTGTCTGTCTGTCTGTCTGTCTGTCTGTCTGTCTCTTCTCTCTCTCTCTCTCTCTCTCACACACACACACACACACACACACACACACACACACACTGTCCTCTCTCTCTCTCTCTCTCTCTCTCTCTCTCTCTCTCTCCTCCCCCGCCTCTCCCCGCCCCCCCCCTCTCTCTCTCTCCCTCTGTCACTTACTCTGTCTCTGTCTCTCTCTCTCTCTCTCTCTCTCTCTCTCTCTCTCTCTCTCCGCCTTCCCCCCTCTCTCTCTCTCCCTCTGTCACTCTCTCTCTCTCTCTTGTTTTTCTTCTCTCTGCCCTACACTCTTTCATCCTGTCTGTCTCAAACAGCTACAGTGCCTTCACTCCACTCCACACCCACCTCCCCCATTCTCCCAGATCCCCCCCCCCACCCCCACCCCCTTTTCTCCTGTCAGTGGGCGAAGTTGCTAACTGCTTTACTCCTCTCTCTCTCTCTCTCTCTCTCTCTCTCTCTCTCTCTCGTCTCTGTCCCTGCTTTCTCTCTCTCTCTCTTCTCTTTCTCTCTCTCTCTCTCTCTCTCTTTGTCCCCGCCTCTCTCTCTCTCTCTCTCTCTCTCTCTCTCTCTCTCTCTCTCTCTCTGTCCCCGCCTCTCTCTCTCTCTCTCTCTCTCTCTTCCCCGCTCTCTCTCTCTCTCTCTCTCTCTCTCTCTCTCTCTCTCGTCAGGCTGTATGTATTATGTATGTAGTAGACTGGTCGCAGGCTAGGCCCCTCTCTCTCTAGCCGCGCTGTGGCGGCAGTAGTAGTGGTGGTGGTGGTGGTGGTGGCAGTGATAGTATGTGGGTGGTCCTACCAGAAGGAACAGGGCGGGCTCTGCTCGCCGCTCGTCGGTCGGTCGGTCGGTCGGGGCCCCGCCAGTTTTCCACGGTCGTGTGTAAAACACAACTTCACCGCCGATTCTCTCCCCCCCCCCCCCCCTCCCCTCCCCCCAGCCCCTTAACTTCCCTCTAACGACCCCCTGCCCCTCCGTCTTACCACCCCCACCCCCACACTCTCCCTCCTCCTTCTATCCCATTCTCTCCCCCCTCCCCCCTTCTCCGTCCCCTTCTTTACTCCGATAGCCTAAGCCAGTTTCTGATCTTTCTCTTCGGGTCCGAGGCGACGAGGAGGGAGGCTGATGATTGGTCGCTTTTTTGGAAGAGGGGAGGGGGGGGGGGGGTGAGGGTGAGATGGGGTGGGAGGGAGGTGAGGGTGGTTGGGGGGGGGGGGTTGAGGGCTGTGGGGGGGTGGGGGTGGAGGTTGAGGGGTTGCTGTCAAGATGTAGAAAGGACGCCTGAC
>CM065745.1:47228857-47231357 GCA_033310375.1 Conus canariensis
ACACACAACACACAACAAACAACACAACACAACACAACACACATACACATACACAACACACACACACACACACACACACACAACACAACACACACAACACAACACACACAAACAGACAAGACAACACACACAAACAACAGAACAGACACACACAGACGACGAACAAGAACAGAGAGAAGAGACAGAGAGACAAACAGACAGACATAAAACAAACCACACTGAGGAGACAGACAGAGCAGAAGCAGACAGAGCGAGCGATGAGAGAAGAGAGAGAGAGAGAGGAGCATAGAGACAACCGAGCGAGGAGAGAGAGGAGAGAGAGAGAGAGAGAGAGAGAAGAGAGAATATGGACCATAACTGTTATGGTGATAGGCGATAGAGACTCACCTAGGGCGATAGGAAGTAGAGAACTTCCCAGATGAAAAACGCCGTGAGAGAAAGGGGCATCAATGCATGCCCACACCGCCATCTGTTCGCTGTTTGGTTCCATTATCAAGACCATCCTACCCCACTCCACTTCTTTCTGTCCTCCTTCTGGTGCTCATGTGAGTGGTTTTAGCTACTGCGGCAGAGTGTAGCGGGTTCGAATTCCATCTAAGCAGTCAACATTGTAGGGTTTGGTTTTATTGATGTTATTGTTGCTGTTTTTGCTTAGAACTCTAGGGGGTAGTTACCGCCAAGGACATAGACAAACAAAGCACAGGACAAGACACAATGCATTTCGACCTCTTGGGTCTTCTTCAGACAAAAAAAACCAGATCACATTTAACATTTAGGACAGTACAAACAAAGAACGAAGAGTGACTTATCTGTCCATGTGTTCAGAAAAAATGGCCACCAGACGGAAACGACGGGGGGGGGGGGGGGGGGGGATTATTTGTTTTGTTTTGTTTTGTTTGTTTTTTTTAACCCCAGCCGTCTTGAGTCGAGAGTTGTCGGACAGTGCCGATTGGAAGCATACAGTCGAGTTAGTATCCGCATTCATGATGGAAACCTGTCTGTCTGAGAGCTCCAGCTTTTAAATGTCACTAACCAACACTGCAGGTGTCGGTGGGTGTGTATCTCTCGGGCCTGTTCGTCGCCGGGATACCTTATTAATTATAAAAGGAAGCTTAGAGCACAAGCCCTGCCACGTTGCCTAGACCGGAAACCGGAAAGAGCATGAACATCTTTTCGGCATGTACTGATAGGCATCATTGACAGCTAGAGAGAGAGCGCTTTGGAGACGAGACAAAATGAACAGAGAATAAAGGAAAGATGAAAGAGAGTGCGATGTTCAGTTGAGTACCGGAGGCATGCATGAGATTCGGATGCTGATAGTGTGTCGGGTGTTACATTACTGCAGGCATGACGAAAGTCTGGGTTCATCTGGAGGTCTCCACTGTCCTGTATATCCCTAGTCCTGAGCAGCAGGATAGAGTAGCTGTGTGTAAGTCATTCAAACCTTTGAGCTGTCCGCCCGGGAGTTCTTGGGTTCTGTCTCTTGGGACTTCCGTCCCCCCCCCCTCCCCCCCCCCCCCCCCCCCCGACTGTACCCTGTGGAATGGTCCTGGACAGGGACTCATGGCGAACTACCTGTCCACCCTTCACTGTACCCTGTGGAATGGTCTTGGACAGGGACTCATGGCGAACTACCTGTCCACCCTTCGCTGAAATCTGTAAGACGGCCATGGACAGTGAGTCATGGTCAGATACATGTCCACCCTCCACTGTAGACTGGTATTGGACAGGGAGTCATGGTGAGATACATATCCACCCTCCATTATAGAATGGTACTGGACAGGGAGTCATGGGGAGATACATGTCCACCCTCCATTATAGAATGGTCGTGGACAGGAGTCATGGAGATACATGTCCCTTCCATGTAGAATGTCGTGGAAGGGATATGTAAGATACATGTCCACCCTCCGTGCACTGTAGAATGGTACGGGACAGGGATCATGTAGATACATGTCCACCCTCCCTGTACCCTGTAGAATGGTCGGACAGGGAATCATGGGGAAATGAGATAGTTCTTACAGGTCCAACATCCCTCCACTGTACCCTGTAGAATGGTCTTGGACAGGGAAGTCATGGTGAGATACATGTCCACCCTCCACTGTACCCTGTAGAATGGTCTTGGACAGGGAGTCATGGTGAGATACATGTCCACCCTCCACTGTACCCTGTAGAATGGTCTTGGACAGGGAGTCATGGAGAGATACATGTCCACCCTCCACTGTACCCTATAGAACGATCTTGGACAGGGAGTTATGACGAGATACATGTCCACCCTCCACTGTAGAATGGCCCTAACAGGGAATCATGACGAGATACATGTCCACCCTCCACTGTAGAATGGTCATGGACAGAAGCCGTGGGAACGAGAGGTAGGCCTGCGGCAGACAAGCTTACAGCGACCAAGAGGTCGGCGTCTGGCATCGTTTGTGCTGGCTGGCTGCCTGACCCAGTCACGTGTCGATTGTTCCGTGTGAGCGATGGGCAGGGTCTGTGGAAGGGC
>CM065745.1:47241357-47243857 GCA_033310375.1 Conus canariensis
TGAGGTCGTTAGACAGGAGAGTGGGGATGTTTCCATCTTTGTAGGACACAACGGTAAGAGTAACAATCTCTGATGACCTCTCACAACCCTCTCTCCCCATTTTTTTTTCTTTTCGTGTGTGTGTGTGTGTGTGTGTGTGTGTGTGTGTGTGTGTGTGTGTGTGTGTGTGTGTGTCCGTCCCATATTTTCTCCAGCCCCACCTCAGATCTACAATCCCTTCCTCGCCCCTCCTCCCCTTTTCACTTTTTTTTTTCTCGTGTCAATTTTCTTTAAAGTCAGATAATAAGGAAGGGGTTTAATTGGTGGTTCTGGGATATGGAGGAGATCGAAAGTTTTTGTTTTGTTTTTGTGTGTGTGTGTGTGTGTGTGTGTGTGTGTGTGTGTGTGTGTGTGTGTGTGTGTGTGAAGGGTGATATTGATATTTGCCGGAACAATTTTGTTTTGTTCAGCTTTTTTTTTTTTTTTTTTTTTTGGGGGGGGGGGGGGGGGGTGATATTGATATTTGCCAGGACAACCTTCAGATACGTTAGTCTAGGCTGTCGTCATTTGAATACAATGAAAAAGAAAAAGAAGAAAAAAATAAAGAGAGAAAATGCGCTCCCTAAAAGGAAACTGAATGTTTGGAGGGGGGGGAGGAGGGGGGAGAGGAGAGGGGGGGGGGGGGGCGGATGGAAAGAAGAGGGAGGCGATGGACGAGGATCAGGGGATCGAGAAGAGCGGGGAAGGTGGGGTGGGGTGGGGTGGAGGGGGGGGGTTGATGATGGAGGGGGAAGGGGTAATTTCCAGTACGCGACACCGGTTTCTGAAGGAGCAGCTAGCCGGCAGTCAGCCGTTTGGAATGTACTCCTCTCTGTACGGGCTTGGACCGTCAGTACAGCAGAGAGAGAGAGAGAGAGAGAGAGAGAGAGAGAGAGAGAGAGAGAGAGAGAGGAGTAGGAGGAATGGGAGAAAGGGGTGGTGGAAAAGGAAGGAAGGGCAAAAGGGTATCAAAGGATGAAATTTCAGAAGCGATTCAAGCCACTCCCCCCAAGTGTACCGTAGCCTAACTACCACCAGAGCGACTGGTACACGACGAGTGCAAGTATGGGAACATAGTGGCGCCTTAAGGTAACGATAGCTGCTTTGCTTCTAAGAAAACCAGACAATAATATTCTTGAGAACGATAATATCGGGAAAACGGTTAGTATCGCTGTTATCCCGTGGGATCGTAACTATTTTCTTTAGGATGGAAACTCTGTGTGTGGTGTGTGTGTGTGTGTGTGTGTGTGTGTGTGTGTGTGTGTGTGTGTGTGGTGTGTGTATGTGTGTGTGTGTTTATTTCCTACGATCACCACGGATTACAACTGCTTTCCTTGTTTTCATAGGATCACAACTGTTTTCCTTGTTTTCCACAAGGATGATAATGGTCTTCCCTGCTTTCCATTGGATGAAAACTGTTTTCCGTAAGGAAGACAATTGTTTTCCATAAAGGATGATAATGGTTTTCCCTACTTTCCATTGGATGAAAACTGGTTCTGGTTCCATGTCCCGAATATAAAAAAAGAAGTCCTAGAAACGAGACTAAGCACGAAGATCCGTGTGCGAACGCACGCATGAGATCTTGTGCACCCGTTAAATTGCAGCTTCGGAAGGAACCCAGGGGCCGGAATGGCTCAGTGGTAGAGCGCCAGACTCGTAATCCTGGGGTTGCGGGTTCGAATCTCCGCCGAGCCGTTTCGGTACAGGGGGATTTTTCCCTCCGAGGTAACATTGGTTCTGACTCCATTTCCCGTACAGTCCTTCGAATGAGACTATAAACCGAGGTTCCGTGTGTGAACGCACGCTATAACATCTTGCACACACGTCAAATCCCATCACCAACTTTCGGAAGAGAAAGCCAGTTTGGCCGTTGGTATGGATGACACGTTACACATAGCATGCACCTTCCCCGAAGATGGAGTGTAGCTGCCTTAATGGCGGGATGAAAAAAACGGTCATACACACAAAACTCCACTCCCTTTGTTGGGCAGATGGGTTTAATACTTGCCCCTCTATACAGGGAGTGTCCGCAGGAGTATCAGCCTGCGTACGCAGAAGAAGAAGAAGAAGAAGAAGGAAGGAGCCCCAAGGAACGGTAGCAATGGATGACACGTACTTCTCACAGCGTGCACCCGGTGCGCTGATAACGGTCTGGATCGGGAGCGCTACGTGTGGGGAAGGTTAATATCCACGAACGGAGGAAGAAAAAAAAAATCAGTCATGATCGCTATTCCCCACTGATAAACGGCATGCGCAGTGGTCTCCTTTGGTATTACTGCTCGGGACTGCTGTCTGGAATGGTGTAAAACTAGTTGTGGTCCCTATTTTGGGTCCTCTTCTGTAAGGTTAATGACGGTGTCCCCCCCCCCCCCTCCCCAAGCCAAATTAGATAAACTGTTGTCATCTTTGCGGGCGATGACAACCACGCTTTTTTTTTTTTTTTTTTTTTTTTTTTTGGTTGTTGTTGTTGTTGTTGTTGTTT
>CM065745.1:47256357-47268857 GCA_033310375.1 Conus canariensis
AACGGAGAGAGAGAGAGAGAGGAGAGAGAGAGAGAGAGAGAGAGAGAGAGAGAGAGAGAGAGAGAATAATTCCATTTTTCTATCCAAAATATCACATGCTAAACATTGCTATAAATTTGAATAAAGAGCAATACATCAATATGATCAACAGTAATCCGGACACACATTTATCACCTTGCAGTTACAGTGCTCGAAGAACTCAAAGTATTAAGACATCAATCAATTAGTCACAATGCACCAATAAAACCAGCGACCACAACAGTCATTCATCATACTATAATTTCAATCATTAATAAAACCGATAGTAACCATATCTCTCATTTATCATTATCTAGTTTTGAAAACATCAGTGGAAAGGAAACGGCGTATCAGTTTAATATGCAGCAAAACAGAGGGTGTGCCCTGGTATATGTATTTTGTCCCTAATAGCAATGGTCTGCTGTGAAATGTGTAATTAGTTTTTCCCTGAAGGATTCTGTAATTTGAGTACATCGGAAATGTAGTGGAAGTGAATTCCAAACCACGCTACCTGAGTAAGATAAGCTTGATTTAAATAGATCTATTCTAGGTGTGGGAACCTGGAATTTGGTTGAATCCCTAGGGTTTATGCTAAATTTGGACTGAAGAGTTTGTGGTGCTAAACCCGATGCAATTTTTTGCATTAGCAGACATTTGTTGACAGCAAACATTTCTTGTAACGGAAGAGCCCCCGCTTTAGTATAATCCCCTTCACTAAGACTAGATGATTTTAATAGGACTGCTTTAAGTGCTCTTTTGTAGACATTCTTAAGAGGTTTCATGGCATTAGCACTAGCAGAATCAAATAGTGTTGAACAATAATTGATTGAAGAGAGAACATGTGCGTGTAGGAACAATTTCCTGGCATGAAGGTTTAAGAAATGCTTAATCTTGCACAGCTGATATGTTTGTCTGGATATTGATTTACATAAACTGCGAAGGTGATAAGACCAAGAAAGATTATTATCAACATATACGCCTGGAACTCGATGGCTATCCACCACTTCAATTTCCTGATTATTGATAAAAACAGATGGGGGCTGTGTGGTTATGTTTTGTCTTCTCTGCCTTGTTGTTATCAGCATTAGTTTTGTTTTGTTAGGATTCAGTGACATGTGATTTACATTGCACCAATTACTTAAGATGTCAGCATTCTTCTGTAATGAAGTGAAAACAGCTTCCAAGCTGGAGCTACTTGTATGGACAGTGGTATCATCACAAAAGAGTTCACATGAATCCTCAATATAAAGAGGGAGATCATTTATATAAACTGAGAACAGCAACGGACCTAACACAGAACCCTGGGGTACGCCATGTTGGATAGGTAGCTTCTCTGATAAATTGTTGTTGACACAAACGATTTGTTGACGATCTTCTAGGAATGATGTTATCAGTTGGAAGGTATTTCCTTTTATACCATATAATAAAAGCTTCCTGCATAACAGTTTGTGGTCAATTACATCAAAAGCCTTTGCAAAATCAACAAACAGTGCGCCACAATATTTATTCTCATTAACACTGGCTAGCCATTGATCTACTAGGTTTGTAAGCGCTGTATGACAAGAATGATTTTTCCTGAATCCTGATTGATTTTTATTTAGTAGGTTGGAGGAGTCAAAATGGTGGCAATGATGTTTATTTATGTGTTTTTCCAAGGGCTTGGACAGAACTGGCAAAATGGATATAGGTCTGTAGTTGGATGGTTCAGATTTGTCTCCAGATTTGAAAATGGGTATTACTTTTGCAACTTTGAACTGAGCGGGAAAGTGACATTTATCAATGCATAAATTGTAAATGTAGGTAAGAGTTTCGCATATAACAGGTGCTGATAGTTTCAGTATTTTTCCATCAATCCCGTCAAGTCCGCGGCTTCCTGTCTGCTTCAACTGGCATAAAGCTTGGCAAACATCACTAACTGTCATAGGCGGAACTGGTGTTGCTGGACGAATGTTCATAGCATTGCAAACATTTTTTAATTTTTTTAATTCATTTGAGTCAGTATTCTTTTCTTTGACAATGTGTTCTGCAACTGTTGAAAAGTGTTGGTTGAGTTCATTTGTTGTTATGCTGGTAATGGGACTTGTCTTTGACTGTGAAGTTTTATTCGTAAGTTCATTTATTGCTTGCCATATGGACTTCGAATTTTGTTTGTTGGCTACAAGTTCACGAAAAAAATTCATTTTTTGCTGTCCGTTTGAGTGAATTGACTTTATTACGTTGCCTTTTAAATCCATCCGACTTCCCTTCTGCTTCAAGCAGATCGTCGCGTAAGAAACAAGCAGCATGTATTTCATCAGTCATCCACTTTGGTTGTGCACTATGTTTAACTCGACGCGTTTTGAATGGCGCATGCTTGTCATAAACAGAATTAAACGTGTGTAGCCAATACTCAAGCGCTTTCTCTGGATCAGTATAATTATAAACATTTATAAAGGGGGAATTCATGAGGTCAGTGAGAAAGGTATCTTCGTGGAAGTGTCCAAAAGATCTGTAAGTGATGTGTTTGTGGCCAGTTTTAGGAATTTTGATTCCACTTCTTTTCCACGTAATGCATACTGGAAAGTGGTCGCTGCATCCATTCAAAGGCACACATTTCTCAATGACGTTTTGTGGTTCAGAAAGATAGATGTGGTCAATTAATGTTTTGCTAGTGAGTGTTACTCTGGTTGGCATGTCTATAATTTGGGATAAGTTGTATGAGGTGGTCCTATCTGACCATGATGTTTGGCCCTTCAATAGATCAATGTTGAAATCACCTAAAAGCATTAATTCTGTGGCATCAAGCGATGCTGCATCCATCATGGCCGTAAACTTGTCCATCCAACCAGCATTTTCCGCTGGGTTTCGATATACAAATCCTATTTGATGGGTTTTGTTCTCTTCAACTTGATTACTAACCAAACTGCTTCAATTCCAAAACTTTCAAGATCATACAAACGTTGGGCATTTAATGTTTCATGAACGTAAAGTAATATGCCTGTAGATTTGGATTCGGTGGTATCTCTGCGTACAATATTGTAGCCAGAGATTAAGACAGTGGCATCAGGGACAATATCTGAAAGTCTTGATTCAGTGAAGCCAAATATATGAAAGGGTTTGTCTTGATTATACAGTATAGTGGGTACCTCCTGTAACTTGTTTTGTATATGGTTTATATTAAGATGTCCAATACGTAGTCCGTCTTCCTGTGGCCACTTTGAAGATGATTGCACCATTTGTGCAACTAAAACAAATATAGCAAGGATACACTTGAATACAAACTCAATGTGTCCGTATGGTATACACACACAACAACTATCTTCAATTCAAAAGGATAATGAAAATGAGAAACAAGCAAGTCAAAACTACAAATAAGTGTGATACAACACACTTACACACCAAATCCAACAATGCTCAATGAAAAAGGATAATGAATATGAAAAAGCACAAAAGTTAAATTCACAAAGTTACATAACACGCTTGTGGCAAGTGTCACCGAAGCTTTATCTACACCACAGGAGGTTTCTGAGCGTGCTCACACACCATTCAGGTACAATAAAACTATGATATAAAAGTCTTGCTTTCTTCAGAAATGCTAATAATGTAGTTCGCAACCACTTTTCTTCTCAGCTTATCAGATGGTCGGCAGATTCGGAATTACACAGTCCACATTGGCAGATGCATATAGTTCAAACTCTGCACTTTCCACACTAGTGTATATACATATAGCACACACGCACACGCACACACACACACACACACACACACACACACACACACACACGCACACGCATACACACACACACACACACACACACACACACACACACACACACACACACACACACTGATTCAAGTCTAGAACTGGCCATAGTTTGGTGGCATTGGCATGAAGTGTGTCCACTGCCAAAAGGCAGGTGGGAAGCTACGAGGAAAAGAAGGGAAGAACATAGAAGGATACATTGGCGGTGGCATCATGGGTGGTGGTTGTGGAGGCGAAGTGTAGGTCTCTCTACTACCATACGAATTAGTTCCCCGCGTGGTAGTGGGCTTACTGTCCGGTCGTCGGAGTGGGTGGGTGGGGTTTAGAGTGGTGGTAGGGAGGGGAGGAAAGACTTCCGAGTAGTCGGCCGGAGAATGGGGAAGAGCAGGAGGGTTCTCGGGTTGAGAGGACTGTGATGTGTGATTGTTTGTTGGTAACATGCGTGGAGTAGGTGAATGGACGGAGGAGGAACGGAGCGGTGATGCAAGAAGGGGGAAGTGGAGAGACGTCCAGTGGGGCGAGGCCTGTGGTCACTGCCCCTCTTTGTGCCGATGCTGTCTGCCTGTTTCCTAGCAAACAGATTTTCAGCAAGGCGTGCTGTCCCTTTCCTCGTTGGCAGAATGGCATTTTGGTACAATGCCATTCTGGGTGCACCACTGCTGGTGGTGAAGACAGCAGTGTGGTCCCTGTAGTGCACACCCACGCCGTCACACACCTGCTGCAGGTTCCTGTTGCTGTTGAAAATGACTGGATTGAAGGGGTGTCGTCCTCTGGCAGGCATGATAGCAGAAGCTAGCAGTGACGCTTTGGGAAAGACCCTCCGATGGAGATGGAGAGACAGAGAGAGAAAGAGGAAGAAGAGAGAGAGGATAGAGAGAGACAGAGACAGACAGACAGAGAGAGAGAGAGAGAGGCAGAGAGAAGAGAGGGGAGAATAGAGGATGGAGATGGAGAGACAGAGAGAGAAAGAGGGAGAAGAGAGAGAGGAGAGACAGAGAGAGAGAGAGAGGGGGGGGGATTACAACTGTGAAGAATTATAAGAAGGAATCATGTTTCCCTTGTTGTTGTTGTTGTTGTTGTTCTTCTTCTTCTTCTTCTTCTTCTTCTTCTTCTTCTCTTCTTCTTCTTCTTCTTCTTCTCTCTCTCTCTCTCTCTCTCTCTCTTGGGTGGAAAAAAGCATTACACTTTGCTTATCTCATTACCCTGATAAAATAAAATTTCTTTCGTTCGTTCGTTCGTCTTTCCCATAATCTGTACACGAGTAACTGGCTACACAACCTGACTTCTCTGATTTTAATCAGTTATTTCACCCTTCTCTGTTTTATCAAAGCCTCTTTTTGAAACAACAACAACAAAATGTCCTCGAACACCTGATGCAAAATCTAAAAATCATCAGTCCTCTCCATCCCTGTGAATCTGGCTTGCGTCACGAACATTCGTGTCAAACAGCTTGAGGCCCTGTTGTGTCGTGTGCACTCAACCAAACCAAAATCACATGTGCTGTGTTTCTTGATTCAAAGGTGGCGTTTGATATCGCTCATCGCAAATTGCTACTTCAGAAATGAGCGGCGCGTCTGCGAAGCCAAACCACGCTATATCCCTTTTTTCGAATCCTACCGTAACTGCACTGAACAGATTGATCTTTAGCAACGGCAGCTTTTCATCCAGGGAGAGAATGACAACAGGAGTGCCTCAAGGATCGGTTTGATGTCCCAAGTTTTCTGTCATGCCTTGACCTATTTTGAAAAAAAAAAGGGATCTGTAACGGGGGGCCACTTAAAAAGATAGCACAAATAAATGAATAAACAAGTCAACGCGACGAAGAATCAAAAAGAAAAAGAAAAGAAAAAAAAGAAAACCTAATTTTAACTGGCAAAGTCAAGCCAACAAATCCGGCGTAAAAATTAAAATAAGTGCGGAATTTCCGGTTCTGCGTGCGCTGGCTGTTTGTCCCGAATATCAGCGCCCTCACAGTCAGTCAGTCTGCCACGGACGACCACCACCATCCTTCCCGGCTTACCTCCCCTACTGCCCGTGTATTTCCACCTCCGCCCCCTTCCTTACCTGCTGCTCACCCTCCCTCTCCTCCCCTGTCCCCCCTCCCCCCCCCCCTCTCCCCCAGACCTTGTTCTCCCTTCCAGAGCATCCCATCCCACTACTCCTACTTCCTCTCCTGTGCCGCGAGCTCAGCTGATTACCTGCAATAATCTTCGTTCCCAGTGTGGGGGGGATGGGGGTGGGGGGAGCATGTGGAGGAAAGGGGCAATGGGGGGGGGGAGCACACTCGGAAGGAGAGGGGGGAGGGGGAGGCACAGGGTGAGCAAGTGATCCGCCTACCACGCTCCCTGCCCCACGTGAAGCTGGCTGTAAATATTTGAAGAGCTCGATGCCGCTGTAATTACTAGAGTAAACGGCGTCGGCTCTAAACACACAGCAGCTCGCAGATAGCGTGACTGACTGCCAGACTCTCTGACTTGACTCAGGATGCGCAGTGTATAGCCAGACGCGTGTTAGGGTGGGGTGGGGTGGGGGTGTTGAGGCGCATGCAGCCTGTATGCAACCTTCTCGTCCCCCCCCCCCCCCTTTTTTTTCCTTTCCTCTTCCAGCCCCCCCCCCCCCCCCCCCCCCCCACCTCTCCTCCCTGCCCCTTCTCACCACCTACGCCCTCCTACCTTTTATTTCCAGCTAGTTCCAGTGTGTTTACTTACTACCTTTCTTTCTTTCTTTTTTCTTTCTTGCCTTTTTTTTCTCTTAATATTACTTTTCCAATTTTCTTACCTTGACCTCTTTTAGTATCTAACTTTACCAGTTTCGTAATTCCTCCTTCTCTTACTTCTTTCTCTTACTTTCACGTACTTTTTTTTTTTTTTTTTTTGAGTTGATCAAGTTCATTAAAACAGTCAATACATCACTAACTTCTCAGTTTGATCTCTTAACACATTTATCTAGTGGAACAACAGCACATGTCCATGGTAATGTCCCGGAAGTTTCAACATCTTACACGCGCGAGGAAAAAGAAAAGTGCAAGAAAGAATATCAATAAGGATAATCATTAAAAAAAAATCTATTTATCAACATCACAAAGACGTTGCTTCCCATCAGTCCATCAGACCCGTACATGCACTTATCCTCTTTCCTTATATTCATAAGGTGACGATGGTGGCATTGCCAATACTTATTCCATGATGTTTCAATGATCTCAAGAGGACTGCACAGCAATGGATGAATAACCACCTAATCAACGGCACCAAAAACGTCATCCTGGATGGAGACCAGCTAAAGGAGACTGTTGTGGATTCTTCAATCTCTTAGCTACGGCATAGTACCCAGACCCATTGCCGTTGTCTGCCACACTAATGAATGGCCCCTATCTGTTCAGTCACACAAGTTCTTTAATATGTTAAGTTGTTGTTTTTTTCACGTACTTTTTTTTATCCTTTCCTCTTCCTTCTCCTCCATATTTCTGCTTTAATTTTTTTTAATAGTTTTCCCTCACCTTTCTCTCTGTACCTTTTACTGTTTCTGCGACCTTTGTCCTGTGTGTTTTTCCACCTTTTCCCTATTTCCCACTAGTTTTTCTTCCTTCTGTCAACCCTCTCTCTCTCTCTCTCTCTCTCTCTCTCTCTCTCTCTCTCTCTCTCTCTCTCTCTCTCTCAAGCTTTGCTTGCTTTCTTCTACCTAGGATGCGAGGTATACAAGGTATACCACTGAAGGAAAGACTACGTCAATAATGCAGTGTCAGGGAGTGGGCAAGGAGTTTTTTTATGTATTAAAGTGGCAGTTCTTTCGTGAACATAGGACTAAATGTCTGTCAAAACATTTCTTCAAGCGCTTAAAGAGCTTAAAATTTCATCTACTGTTTAACATGAAAAAAAAAAAAAAAAAAAAAACCCTACGTTAACAAGACTGGTAAAATTCCTGAGAATGGTTATAAATGCCTTTAAATTGATTTTTTTTACAGTAGTATTACTCTATCTGTTGTCTTGTGTATGCGCATTTTTTTTTCAAGCATTCTTTTGTGGAATTAGGTTGCTGAGATATATCATATATTTGTTATGTTTTGATGAATCGACGTTGAATAAATATATGATTTTCATGTAACCCCCTGTAGGATTCTCCTGATGTAAGCTCTTGTCTTGTCTTGCCTTGCCTTGCCTTATCTTGTCTTGTCTTGTCTTGTCCCGCGTTTTCCTACTTCTCTGTACTGTTTTCTTCTTTTCCAAATTCAAATCTACTTTTCACTCCTGTCCTCTACTGCCCCTACGTCTTCTGTTTCCTCTCCTCTGTTGTCGCCCCCCCCCCCCCCCCCCCCCCCCACCCCCACCCCCACCCCTTCATTTTCTCTACGTTTCCCGTCCTAATTCTGTCTTTTCGCACTTTTCCAAACTTCCCTATCTCGTTTCCTATGTTTCCCTATATTGTTCTACCTGTTTCCTCTTCCCTGTGCCTTTTTCTGTTTACCTCTATCTTTTCTTTCTTCCCTGTACCTTTTTTTTTTTTAAATACTGTCTTGGACTTTCTCCTACGTTGTCTCCCTTTCCCCGTTTTTCTACTCTCCTCAGCTCCTCTCTGCGTTTTCCAAATTGTCTGGCACCCGTCTGCCTTTCCCCACCTCGTTTTCCAAATTGTCTGGCACCCGTCTGCCTTTCCCCACCTCGTTTTCCAAATTGTCTGGCACCCGTCTGCCTTTCCCCTTCCCCGTTTTTCTACTCTCCTCAGCTCCTCTCTGCGTTTTCCAAATTGTCTGGCACCCGTCTGCCTTTCCCCTCCGCTCTTCTTCCATGTCTGGCACCCGTCTGCCTTTCCCCTCCGCTCTTCTTCCATGTCTGGCACCCGTCTGCCTTTCCCCTCCGTTCTTCTTCCATCTGTGCGTTCCTTCTTTTTTCCTGTTGACCTCTACCTTTCCTTACCTTTACCCTCTTTCCTCTGCCTTTTCCTTCTTTCTATTAAAAGGCTTTTTTTCCTTCTTCTGACTACCTTTTCCTTCTTTTTCCTTCATCTACCTTTTCCTGTCTGGTCAATTTTTTTTTTTTTTTTTCTGAATCGTTTTTTCATTTCCCTTCATTTTAGTAACCTTTGTTTCTTCTACTATCCCCCCCCCCCCCCCCCCCCCCCCCCCCCCCCCCCCATAGCCTTTAGCCTTTCGGATTTTTTTTTTCTTCTTTCGCATACTATTAATTTCTCCCCTTATTTCCCCCACATCTCTTTATATTTTGCCGGGTTTTTTTTTTCCCCTTCCTGACCTTGCCCTACTCTTTGTTATGTTCTAAACCTTTTTTTTTTTCATTTTGTCGTTCATTCAGCCTATCTTTTCTACTTTCTTGTACCTCTCTGCATTCTGTCATACTTGTCTTATACTTTTCATATTTTCTTTTCTCTTTTCTCTCTTTCTCAAGCTTTTTTTTTTTTTCTGTCTTTTTCCATTTGTTCCTTTTTTTAGTTCTGCCCCCCCACCCCCCCACCCCCACCCCCACCCCTCCTCCTCCCCACCTGTTCTTACCTTCCTAACGTAATCTGTCCGCCCCTTTTTCTTCCTTAACTTCTTCTACGTCTGTCAATACCCTTTCTCTTACCTTTTCCATAATACTTTTTAATTTTTTTTTCCCCCAACCTATGGCTACCTTTTCATTTTTTTTCCCCTGTTGTCATATCAACCTTATTCCTACGCTTTTCTGTCCATTTTCACAACGTTTTCTCTTACTTTCCCCCCTAATTTTCTTTCTTTTTTTTTTTTTTTAAATTACTTTTTACTACATTTTTCGATTTTCCCTACCTTATCATTTCTTGGTATTTTCCCCGCTTTCCCTTTACTTTTCCTCACTTTCTTCTTTCTTGTTCTGCTTTCTTAACGATTTCCCTACTTTTCCTCACTTTCTTCTTTCTTGTTCTGCTCTCTTAACGATTTCCCTACTTTTCCTCACTTTCTTCTTTCTTGTTCTGCTCTCTTTAACGATTTCCCTACTTTTCCTCACTTTCTTCTTTCTTGTTCTGCTCTCTTAACGAATTCCCCCCTTTTTTCCAAACTTCCCTGTGCCCATTTTCATTATCGCCCGTTTTCCCTACCTCTGCTTTGTTGTTGTTATTGTTTTTGTTGTTGTTGTTGTTTTGTTTTTGTTGTGTTTTTTTTTTTTTTCTAATTTACTCTCTCCTGATATGGCTCACTTCCCCTATCTTTTCATACTTTTTCTACTTCACTCCGTGGGGTTGGGTTTTTTTTTTGTCCTTCTCCATTTTTCACCATTTCTAACCCCCCCTCCCCCCCCCCCCCCTTTCCCTCTCCTCCCTTTTTCTACTTCCTTCTTCTAATTTTTGCGTACTTTTTCTGCCCTTCTTTTGTTTTTCTTCTTTTTTTTTCCCCCACTGGTGGTAAGTGTTTGCCAATCACAGCTGAAGGGCACGTGCTGTAAACGTTGGGCAGGCCGACTCGTCCTATTAACAACAGTTATAAGGAAAGGCAGTTATGGCTGTACCACTCATCAAAGATGTTGAGGGGACATTTGGGGGCCGGAATAGCTCAGTGGTAGAGCGCCGGACTCGTAATCTTGGTGATCCTGGGGTTGCGGGTTCGAATCTCCGCAGGGCCGTTTCGGTACAGGGGATTTTTCCCTCGGAGTTAACATTGGTTCTGACTTCATTTCCCATACAGTCCTTCGAATGAGACTATAAACCGAGGTTCTGTGTGTGAACGCACGCATAACATCTTGCACACACGTCAAATCCCATCACCAACTTTCGGAAGAGAAGGCCAGTTTGGCCGTTGGTATGGATGACACGTTACACATAGCATGCACCCTGCGTGAGAAATGGAAAGAATGAAGGAAGTAAGGAAACTGAGTGAACGATATTGAATGATATGGAGTGGATGACACGGGAAACGACTGAATGAAGCGCCAGCTGGCAGCTCTTCAGTCGGCACTATCCAGGTAGGCAGCCCATTGTGTAAACGAGTGTGGATTGTAAAGCGCTTAGAGCTTGGTCTCTAGCCGAGGATAGGTGCTATATAAGCATTCATTATGATTATTAGTAGTAATAATAATAATAATAATGATAGTAATAATGATAATAATAATAACAACCTGATCATTAGTAATAATAATAATAATAATGATAGTAATAATGATAATAATAATAACAACCTGATCAGTGTTTCCGGCCTTTCTTTTGAGCTGCAATTCCATTGCGCTCATTGAAGGCATTCAGTCCTTCCTGTTTGATTTGTGCTGGCTCTGCGTCTGTCTCCCGCCCATGGGCTGGCAAACTGTTCGCTACACTTCGCCATTGATCGTGTCAAGTTGTCACATTTGAAGCGCGCGCACGCACGCACGTATGCACACACACACACGCGCGCGCACACGCACGTACACACACATTTAGATTTACCTCTAACACACACACACACACACACACACACCACACACACACACAACACACACACACACACACACACACTCACCTCACTCACTCACTCATTCACTCACTCACACACAGAGCATAGTTCGCGTGCAGAAAGGGGTCCGACCTCTCTGCACGGAGTTCGCAGACATTGTTATCGGAGAGGGCGGCACAGCCAGCTGAACAAATCCTTATGCCCGGAAGTAGTTAGTGACCTGCTTGTGCGAACGGGACTCCAGGAAGGCGAACAGTGGGAACGTGAGTCAGGATACCAATCCTCTCGCCTCTTACATCTTTGGAATTATGTATTGAGAAGTAAGGGGGGAGGGGGGAGAAGAGATAGCGATAGCTGCAAAATTTTCGTGGTCTACTTGAGCCGTTCCTGGTCAGAGGGAAAAAAAAGAAAAAGAAAAAGAAAAGGAAGTAGAAAAAGAAAGTGTGTGGGGGGGGGGGGGGGGGGGGGGGGGGGGGGGGCGAGGGGGAGATTAGATAAGCCACATGCCACACCACACACCTCCATTTCCAAAATCATTATCCACTTTAGGGGAAGAACTGATTGATTGAAAAATGCAACTCGTCCATAAGAAGTAGTATGGATTAAGCTCGCATGTTTTTTTTTTTTTTTTTTATAGATGGTGGTTGAGTTACATGCAAGTTGGGCAAGTACTGTTTGGCTGTTATAAGTGATTATAAGTCGGTCAAAAGAGAGAATGGGGGTTTGTCATAGTGGCCTATGAATGTGATCGTGTGAAGTATCCCGAGTGGGTTTCTTGAGGGTTTACTTGTCAAATATCCGTTGTTGTTGTTGTTGTGTTGTTGTTGTTGTTGTTGTTGTTGTTGCTGTTGTTGCTCTGTGCAGCTGCTGTGTTTAGTAGTAACAGTAGTAGTGGTGGTAGTACAGTAGTAGTAGTAAGTACAGTGTATCACTATCATAACTTATAACGATTCATGAGAGTCGTTGTTCTAGTTATCGTTGCACTGACAACATGTTTTGATTTAGCTCTAATTTGAAACAAGATTCTCCACCACTGGCTAACCAAACCAGATTATCTTGGAAGTGCAGTGCTCCCCGAAACGCACATAATATGTGCGTAAACGAATCAAACAAGTTCAGTTCTGAAATGATCACTCTGAGCCTCATTGTGATGCACATAATTTTCACATCGAACGAGCTGGCCTGTTCAGTGAGTCTTGTCGGCACCACCAGACGTATGTCGTGGCTCAGATCGTGCGAGGGGAATTCCTGTCACATTCTCTGATCGCAGTTTTACATATGCTCTGCAACGTCGGTCGTCTGCCGCGGCGAAATGCTTGCAATTTATAAGTATCATAAACGACACACCAGGAG
>CM065745.1:47273857-47276357 GCA_033310375.1 Conus canariensis
GGGGGGGGGGGGAGGGGGTAGGTGCGGAGGGGGTTAAGGAGTGGCAAGAAGGTGGTTGGCCTATGGGAGGGAGGAGGGGGCGGGGCTGGGGCTGGGACTGGTTGGAGAAGGGAGGGGGGAGGTGGGGGGGGGGGGGCGAATTTGTTAGTTTACCCAGACAGCGGTCAACACAATAAATTCCACAGGTAGACGAAAGAAGCAGTCATTCACTTTCTCTTCTTGTCCCGCTAAGCGGACATCAAGGACAGCACTGGTTTTTTGTTGTTGTTTTTTTTTATTATTATTCTGACACGTTGCGCATGATTCAGAGACAGGGAGTTGGAGCTACTGGTGGAGGTGGCTTTATTGTTCCCCCAGCTTCCCGTCACGCCATCTTTACGACTTCTTCTCCTCTATAGACAGTAGATGATCTAGCGGCCGTGGCCCAGAGGTTAGTGTTGCGGACATAGGAACTTGGGAGGTCGTGGGTTTGTATCCCATCCGAGTTGTTGATTTGTAGACGTCAAAATGATGAAACACGTGCAAAAAATTTCCCCAAACAAGAGATGTGACAATCAGCACGGATGTCATGTTTGGGATAAAGACGCAGAACTATGTTGTTGAAGATTGAGAATGGGGGTGGAGAGAGAGAGAGAGAGAGAGAGAGAGGAGAGAGAGAGAAGAGAGAGTGTTGCACAGACGATCAACGTACATATCACAGTGTCCACAATCGTTCACTCGTGACCAAGTGGACAGCCAGAGGGCAGGTCAACAGGGGTCAGTTTAAATCTGGAAGGTCTCATTTGCCTACAGAGGTGGTGGTGGCTGGATTGGGGAGGGAGGGGGAGTGAGGGGGGATGGGGGGCGAGGGGTGAGGAGGAGGAGGAGGAGGGATTCTGAAGGGAGGGGGTGGGGTGAATTTTCGACTCTGTATGCTTTGTCTTTCTTTCTTGTCCCTTCGTTCAGCTTTGCCTTCTTTGTTTCTTTGTCTCAACTTTGCCTTCTTTGTTTCTTTGTCTCAACTTTGCCTTCTTTGTTTCTTTGCCTCAACTTTGCCTTCTTTGTTTCTTTATTCGTCTAGTCATTTATGGCTTTCATTTTTTTTTAAAGTCTTTTTATCTGTCTTTCTTTGTGGTTGTTACATTTTCTTCGTTTTTCATTCTCATTTTTTTGTTTTCACTACTTATTTTTGTGTTTCCATTTTTCTCCCTCATTGCGTTTATTTATTTCATTCCTCTTTCTGTCCTTTTCACGTCTTTCTTTCTTCATTTTTTCTTTCTTCTTTTTTTTTTGTATCTTTTTTCATTTTTTTGCGTTGTGTTTATCTTTGATCATTTGATTTTTCGATGGATTCATTTCGTGTGTGTGTGTGTGTGTGTGTGTGTGAGAGAGAGAGAGAGAGAGAGAGAGAGAAGAGAGAGAGAGAGAGAGAGAGAGAGAGAGAGAGGAGAGAGAGATCAGAGACTCAGAGACAGAGAGAGAGAAGAGAGAGAGATCTGCCTAGTCATTTCAAACTGTATTTTTCTACAGCTTCTTCGCTTTACTGACCACTCTTTGATTCTAACTGTTGCACATCCCGTGTATTGACGCAGGCACTAGAACTATAAACGTCATCGTTTGGTGATATTGTAGTCTGAGGTAGATAGGGAAGGAGTGAAAGAAATGAAAAGAATGGGAGAAAGACAGACGGACGGACAGTCAAAGAGAAACATCATTAAGACTGACAGAAAGAAGGAAAGAAAGAAAGGAAGAGCGAAATATAAAGATGGAGAGACAGACAGACCGAGCACAAAAAAAAAAAGACAAAAGAAAGAAAGAATAAAGCACCCAGAGAGACAGACAGTAACAGAGAAAGACAAACAAACAAGGAGAAAAAGGGGAAAGACAGTCGATCAGATCGACAGAACGAAAGAAGAGATGCAAGAAAAGAAGAAAAAAAAAGAGTAGAAAAGGGAGGGAAACAGAAAAAGAAAAAAAAAACAAAACAAACAATAAAGGAGACAATCGTTAGAAAAATTATTATTACGAACAACTGAGAGATACTCTGCTTGCAACGAACACAGAATTGGCATGTGTGTGCGTGCGCGTGCGCGGCGCGCGCGCGTGTGTGTGTGTGTGTGTGTGTGTGTGTGTGAGAGAGAGAGAGAGACAGAGAGTGACAGAGACAACGTGCGCATTCTTTATGGCATGTCATCTGGACGTGGCAAAGCTCTTGCACTGCATGGCAGTGATGTTGTGTCGGTTTGCATTTTACTCGCCATAGACAGACTGCACTATATCAGAAATCTTACAGACTGCACTCTATCAGAAATCTTACAGACTGCACTCTATCAGAAATCTTACACACATGTAGGTATATGTGTGGGAAAAGAGCAGCTCTTACTCTTCAGGTGGTGATAGTCTGAGAGATTTATCTTTCATGGAGTGCATACTACCAAACCCTCCCCCCCCCCCCCCCCCCCCCCCTCCCACAACATCCAGACATGTGTTGGATGGATAGAAAGATACACAGATAGATAGA
>CM065745.1:47281357-47288857 GCA_033310375.1 Conus canariensis
TGGTTTGAGGTGCGCTCAACCGTTCATCGGCGGGGGTCTTGCCGGGATCGGAAGGGACTAGAAAGAAGGGGTGGTGGGAGGGGGGGGAGGAGGAGGGGGGGAAGAAGGAAGGATAGGGGTCTTAGGGAGAGAAAGGGGAGTGGTGGAGGTGGGAGGTAATAGTTGGTTAGGGAGGTGGGGGTTGAAGAGGTCATTCAAACTGTTTCTTTTTCTGCCCCCCCCCCCCCCCCCCATCCCTCCATCCTCGCACCTTTTTTTTTTTAATAAGGTGTGTGTGTGTGTTGTGTGTTGTGTGCGTGCGTGCGTGCATGCGTGCGCGCGGCGTGTGTGTGTGTGTGTGTGTGTGTGTGTGTGTGTGTGTGTGTGTGTGGTAGGTACACGCGGGCACAGAAGGCTTTAACCCTTATTACACCTCCTGTCCACCATCATGGAAGAGGGGAGGGGGGGGGGGTGGGGAGGTTGAGGAAACGGACGGGAAAGGTGAAGAGGGAGGAGATGAAGGAAGGTCGAGGGGAGGGCCAGGGGTGGGATGGGGTGGGAGAGGGGGGGAGGGGGGGGGCTGGTTGGGTGGACAGGATAATTGGGTCCACGTGTTTTGTGCGTGTTTTGTATTTGTCACATCCACTTGGCGAGAAACAGGCACAGGGAGAAGGGGACGGCCATTGAAGCGGCAAGAAGGATGGAGGCGAAGGGGGGGGGGGGGCGAGAGGGAGTGGGGATGGGAGGGGGAAAGGCACTCTGAATAGGATGAGAGAGAGAGGAGAGAGAGAGAGAGAGAGAGAGAGAGAGAAGTCGTTGCCTACTCAAAATGTGTCAGTTGTGGAAATCGTTAGAACAGACACAACTCAGACGGAGGGAGAGGGGAAGGGGGTGGATTGGGGGGAGGGGGGGGGGGTTGTGGGGTTAATGAAGTCTTTGCCGTTTCGACAAAAAAAAAAAAAAAAAAAACATGTCAGTTTACAAATTGTTAGAACAGACATCAAGAGAGAGAGAGAGAGAGAGAGAGGAGAGAGAGAGAGAGAGAGAGAGAGAGAGAGAGAGAGAGAGAGAGAGAGAGAGAATGAAAAGTATGTCAGTGTACAAATGATTAGAACAGAGAGAGAGAGAGAGAGAGAGAGAGAGAGAGAATTCATATTTTTGAAAAGTATGTCAGTATGCAAATGGTTAGAACAAGAGAGAGAGAGAGAGAGAGAGAGAATTCATATTTTTGAAAAGTATGTCAGTATGCAAATGGTTAGAACAGAGAGAGAGAGAGAGAGAGAGAGAGAGAGAGAGAGAGAGAGAGAGAGAGAGAATTCATATTTTTGAAAAGTATGTCAGTATGCAAGTGGTTAGAACAGAGAGAGACAAACGGACAGAAACGAAACCGTAGCCGTACACAAATACATCGGTATATGAATCGTTCGAAAAGAAAGAGAGAGAGAGGGAGACAGAGAGAGGGAGACAGACAGAGACAGACAGACAGAGAGGAAGTAAAAAGGGATAGACAGACAGACAGACAGACAGAGCAAAAGGAAGGTGCAAAAGTGCATGATTATACAATTCTCACGAAGTGATAGCCACGGGTTTACGGCAAAACGAAGACAGTTTGAAAAATGGCAAATCGCGAGGACAGCAGATGCATTTTGAAGAGAAAAAAAAAGAAAAAAAAGAAAGGAAAAAGACTCTGTGGATTCAAAACAACATGAAAGCGACGGAAAGAAGAAATCACGTACACATTCGTTTCAATAGTGACACTGATTGTAATGATATTTATGATAATACGTAAGCGATGGAGGATGGTGAAAGAAATGAAATGGAAATCGAATAAAATAAAGAGCATTGAGGCAGTGAGCATTGAAAATATGATGGGTGGAAAAGGAAGACACCAAGAACAAGTGATTAAATTAATTAACAGAGGATGAAAAACCAGTCTATTGACAACAGTTAAATAGCTGGCAAAGATGCGCCCAGATGGAAAGAACACGTACGCATACACATGCACGCGCATATGGAATGTGTGTGTGTGTGTGTGTGTGTGTGTGTGTGTGTGTGTGTGTGTGTGTGTGTGTGTGTGTGTAATGGAATGCGCGTGAGTACAGATTCATTCTCACACGCATGCTCACACACACAAACACTACTCTCTCTCCTTTCTCTCTCTCTCTCTCTCTCTCTCTCTCTCTCTCTCTCTCTCTCCTCTCTCTCTCTCTCTCTCTCCACGCAGAAAGAGAGACAGACAGAATGAACAGCAGACAAAATGACTAAACGGAGACAGGCAGACAGTCAGACAGACTAGCAACTACAATCAAACAACAGAAAAGAAAAAAAGACACAAACAAGCAAATCCTTCTTTTAAAAAAAAAAAAAAAAAGGAAAAGGAAAAAAGAAAGAAAGACAACCGCTCATTTTCTCTTATACACAGTGTCACACCACAGAGATGGTAATTTCATACCTTTCTCTCCCTTCTTACCTCCTCCTCCTCTCCTTCCCTGTCCCATTCTCCCCCCCCCCCCCCATCCCTCTCTCTCTCTCTCTCTCTCTCTCTTTCTTTCTTTCTCTCTCTCTCTCTTTCTTTCTGTCTCTCTCTCTTTCTCTCTCTCTCCTCTCTCTCTTTCTTTCTCTCTCTCTCTCTCTTCTTTCTTTCTCTCTCTCTCTCTCTCTCTCTCTCTCTCTCTCTCTCTCTCTCTCTCTCTCTCTCTCTCTCTCAGAGCTTCGTTCGAGCGAAGTGCAGTGCAGAAGAAAAGTTCTCTTCCCCCCCCCCCTCCCCTCCCTTCGTCCACACACCACCCACCATATCGCAAACAAACTCCCCTCCCCCCCCACCTCACTGGAGAGAGAGGAGAGAGAGAGAGAGAGAGAGAGAGAGAGAGAGAGAGAGAGAGAGGTAAAGAGGATGGGGTAGAATTTCGGAACTAACCCGATGAATACCCCGCCGGTACCCCGGGGTTAATGCGTGGAAAGAATGGCTCACTGATCCGGGTAGATCTACCCGCCCTTCCCACCCGCTCGCTCACCCATCATTCGATTTCTTTTCTCTCTCTCTCTCTCTCTCTCTCTCTCTCTCTCTCTCTCTCTCTCGGTTGAGTCTCGTTGGCTGTAAGCGTGGTAGGATGTGCTCTATGCCTCGTTCGCTGACTGTGGCCTTGTCCAGGTCTGGTTGAGGAAAGGGGAGGGGGTTGGGGGAGGGGTGGAGGTGGCAGGTTAAGATGTTGGGAGGCGAGGAGAGGATGACGGGGGGGGGGGGGGGGGGGAGGGGGGGGATAAGGGGGAGGAGTGGGAGAGACTGGTAGTTGAAGTTGTCGTCAGTGGGTGGCTTGTTGGTTTGGATGGAGTGGTAGTCTGTGTGGTAGTGTGAAGTTTGTATACTGTGTGTGCTTGGATCTGGGGTTGAATATAAGGGTCGGTTTTTTTGTTCCCCACCTCTCGTTGGTATGAGTTTGTTTGTTTGTTTGTTTGTTTGTGTGTGTGTGTGTGTGTGTGTGTGTGTGTGTGTGTGTGTGTGTGTGTGTGTGTGTGTGTGTGTGACTGTCTGTCTGTCTGTCTGTCTCTGTGTTTCTGTGTCTGTCTGTCTGTCTCTCTCTCTCACTCTCTCTCTCCCTCTCTCTCCTCTCTCTCTCTCTCTCTCTCTCTCTCTCTCTCTCTCTCTCTCTCTCTCTTTCCTTCTATTCCTCCTCCACCTCTTTTGGCTTTCCTCCTTTTCTCTTTTTTTTTTTTTTTTTGTAATCGTCAGTTTTCTCTCCTACTTCTCAGTCTACCCTTTTTTTTCCACGCTTTTCTCCATCTTTTCGTCCTCTTTCTTACCCCACAAACTCTCCCCCCCCCCCCCCACCCTACCCAACCTCATTTCTCTGCCTTCTCTGGTTTCTTCCCTATTTTCTACAGAGTGCCGTAGTTGTGTGAGATACACAACGTAAAATAAGTTTGGAATGACGTGTGTGTGTGTGTGTGTGTGTGTGTGTGTGTGTGTGTGTGTGTGTGTGTGTGTGTATGTGTGTGTGTGTGTGTGTGTATGTGTGTTTGTTTGTGTGTGTGTGTGTGTGTGTGTGTGTGTGTGTGTGTGTGTGTGTGTGTGTGGAGCACTCTCCGCCAGACTCGTCGTGTCTTCTCTAACTTGACATGTTTCTGCGTGTGTTGTGTGCAGCAGACGTCGCCTCCCACCCGGCCTACCGTCCACGTCGTCACCACCCTCACCCCCAGCACCACCCCCACCCCCACCACCACCACCCGTACCCTCACTCCACCAGTCACCACCACCACCACCACCACCCCTACAGCACCCTCCTCCCTCCTCCTCCTCCTGCCGCGCCTCACTCGGACGACTCCCCCCCGCCTTCCTCCGAGCAGGCCAAGCGGCGACGATCCTCCAACCACCACCCTCCCCCTCCCCCTCCCCCTCCCCCGCCCCTCCTCAGGACTTCCTCCCCGTTGGCTTGGTCTGCCGCGGGCGACGTCAAAGACAGGAGCTTGGACAGGAGGTTCTTCGACAGGTCGTCTGAACACCACGACAGGGCTTCGCCAAGACCAGCAGGAGGAGGAGGAGGACGTTTCTCCAAGGCAGCAAGGTCACCAGACAAGGCCTTCTCCCGTTTCGTGGACCCGGGGTCGCCGCCTCACTTCTCGGACAGAGGGTCTTCCCCGAGGTCGGCGTCCGCGGACAAGGCTTCTTCGAGGTCCTCCGCGGCGCTAGACCGGGCTTCCCCCAGGTCCGCGGACAGAGGAGGCTCCGCGCGGTCTGCGGATCGAGGCTCCTCCCCCCGGAGCACGGGCAGGAGGAGCTCCTCTCCCCGGGGCAGCAGTCGGGGGTCTCCGCGGGACAGAGGCCGGGGGTCTTCTCCCAGGGACCGGGGGTCTTCTCCCAGGGACGGGGGCTCCCCCAGGTCGTGGGACCGGGGCTCGGTGAGGTCCGTGCAGACGGTGGACCGGGGCACCGGCCCCACCCCGGCCCCGCCAGCGTCGTCCACAGGAGGAGCAGGAGCAGGGGCGGATCTTCCGCCGTCTGTGGCCGGGGGGTTCCTTCTGAACCCCTTCGCTGATCCCAGGAATGGTCTGGTGGACCCAGCGTACGGTGAGTGGCCTGGATGTTTTGTTTTCCTTGGGGGGTGGTTGGAGGTGGGTGGGGGTGAGGTGGTGGTGGGGGTGGTGAGTGGTTGTGGTGGTAGTGGAGGAGGAAATAGCGGATGGGTGGTTGTGATGGTGGTGGAGGAGATGGCGGATGGGTGGGTGGGTGGGTGGGTGGTGGTGGGGTGGAACAGTTCAGGGGTCTTCCAGTCCTCGCAGGTGCATGAACGTTCTGTAGATTGGATACCGGGTTGTTTCGACCTGCCTCGAGAATTAGGATTTCTAGTCCAGGGTAGTTTGAAAATGTTGGATTTTTGTCTTGTCGTGATAGATTTGTTGGTTTTGGTGATGGTTGGTGGTGGTGGTTGTGTGTGTGTGTGTGTGTGTGTGTGTGTGTGTGTGTGTGTGTGTGTGTGTGTGGTGTGTGAGGTGTGTTTGTGTGTGTTTGTTTGTGTGTGTGTGTGTGTGTGTGTGTGTGTGTGTGTTGAGGTGTGTTTGTGTGTGTTTGTTTGTGTGTGCGTGTGTGTGTGTGTGTGTGTGTGTGTGTGTGTGTGTGTGTGTGTATGTGTGTGTGTGTGTGTGCGTGCGTGCGTGTGTGTGTGTGCGTGTGTATATTTATGCATGCGTGCGTGCGTGTGTGATAAATTTATGCGTCAATAAAACGAATTGAGTTCCATAAAGTCCAATAACCAGACCCACACACCTTGTTGCGTTTGTCAGGCTTTGAATCAGCCAACGCATTAATAACTGGAATTTTATCTCTGTGTAGGCCTGCATGCAAATCTGGCAAAATGCCCAAGAAAAGAGAAAAAGCTCGCAAACGAGTTGAAAGGATGAACTTGAGTATGTAAAATAATAATTTAGTCTCAATTTTATTTTTCTTTATTTTAAATGTTAGTTGTTGATCGTGATGATCAATAGCTACATGATCTATCAATCAAGCGTTTGTCTACATTGTTTTTTAAATATGAGCAACATGTTATGAATTAAGTAATTCATCACGATATAAATCATGTAATAAAAAAAATTAATGTCCTTATCAGTCTTGAATGACGTAAATGTAATGGAAATAAATTCCAGATTTAGATATCACGATTTAAGTGCAGTTTACTTCATGTCTGCTGTATAAGCCAGTTTGATCGTGAATAAAAGCCAGAGAAAGTGAACAGATAATAACTAATTATTCCATGATGATAACTATTTGTTCCATGATAATAACTATTTGTTCCATGATGATAACTATTTGTTCCATGTAAAATAGCTGCTAAGCGCGTCACGCTGTCTCTCTGCGAATCCACCATAGCGCCCTTGAATTCAGCGTTTTAATTGTTCGCCAGATAGTCATAGGAATAAAATCAGAAAAAAAAAATTCAGCATGATGACTTTCATGAAGTTGAGGTAGCTAGCTATGTGAACTGTGGAGGGGCTGAGGGATTATTGAGGCGGAGGAGAGGGAAGAGGGGAGGGGGGGGTGGAGGGTGGAGAGATTTGTTGCTGTGCCCTTAAAACTTACCTTATCCATTCTCACCTTAAAGAAAAATTGAGAGCCTCATCAAAATTTGGGTTAATGTCAGTGTATTGTCGTGCAGTTTAAACAAAATTAAGAAAATTCAGAATATTCCTCTACAAAATCAGAGACCTTGACGTTTGACGGAACTCACCTTCATAATTATGGAGTGGCCCTGACCCTTCCCGAAGAAGCCTTCACCCCCATGACAGTGACATGCCGCCATTTTGATAAGAAAAATGACCGAAACAACGAAAAGAAATAGAAAGAAAAAAATGGGATTACCGTGTCTGCAAAAAAAATAAATAAATAAATAAATTAAAATAAAAAAGCAAAGAAAAAAAACCGTAACGGAACTATGGTGTTTGCAGCTTTGATCCTTCCTTATATGTAAAGGACAAACAAACAAACAAGTATCCATCTTCGACGACAGGAAGAAGCTGTCTTTCAAAGGGAAGTAATCTTGTGGGGGCTTTGAATAGGGGCTTCCTTTTGAAAACCTTACATGACTTCCCTTGCCAATGTTTTTGCCGATTTGGGAAAGAAGGAGAAGGGGGGGGGGGGAGAGAAACACCCCTAGCATATCTACACGCAATGTAAACCCCCCCCCCCCCCCCCCCCCAAAAAAAAAAAAAAGGTATGCAGGCATTCCCCAGGGTTACCTGTTGGAAAGAACTCAGTGCTTGTGCCCTGACTGTGGGAGTTGCTGCAAGTCAACAACACGAAGGACACTGTGTGTGAAGGACGAAGGACACTGTGTGTGAAGGACGAAGGACACTGTGTGTGAAGGACGAAGGACACTGTGTGTGAAGGACGAAGGAAGGGTCTGAAGGTTTTACCATGATCAGTTTACTCATCTCGTCTTTCGTCCAAACCCCTCACTCCCGATGAACACTTAAGTAAAGAAACGAATACTGACGGAGAAAGAGAGAGTCATTCACCTACACACGCACGCA
>CM065745.1:47296357-47298857 GCA_033310375.1 Conus canariensis
TAGCAACACGACGTCGGTAATGCAACACGACGTCAGCAATAGCAACACGACGCAACACGACGTCAGCAATAGCAACACGACGTCAGCAATAGCAACACGACGTCGGTATAGCAACACGACGTCAGCAATAGCAACACGACGTCGGTAATAGCAACACGACGTCAGCATAGAACTTGACGTCAGCAATAGCAACATGATGTCAGCAATAGCAATACGACGTCTGCAATAGCAACATGATGTCAGCAATAGCAATACGACGTCAGCAATAGCAACATGATGTCAGCAATAGCAATACGACGTCAGCAATAGCAACATGATGTCAGCAATAGCAATACGACGTCAGCAATAGCAACATGATGTCAGCAATAGCAGCACAACGTCAGCAATAGCAACACGACGTCAGCAATAGCAACATGATGTCAGCATAGCAGCACAACGTCAGCAATAGCAACACGACGTCAGCAATAGCAATACGACGTCAGCAATAGCAACACGACGTCAGCAATAGCAACATGATGTCAGCAATAGCAGCACAACGTCAGCAATAGCAACACGACGTCAGCAATAGCAATACGACGTCAGCAGTAGCAACACGACGTCGCAATACGACGTCAGCAATAGCAACACGTCGTCAGCAACACGACGTCAGCAATAGCAACACGACGTCAGCAATAGCAACACACACATATTTATGATGTTGGTGACGACCGATGACATTGATTATCTCTCTTCCTCCCCCCCCTCCCCCCCCCCCTCCCCATCCAACCACGCGCAGAGGGCTAGCACCCCCCAGCCCAGTGCCGCCGTCTGTGGAGCCGCCCCACCCTCTCTCCATGCTGAGCAGCCTGCGCAGCCCGGGGGGCGGGGGTCTGCCCGGGGAGTCGGTCACCCAGCTGGCCTCCCGCATCCAGTGGGAGCAGCTGCAGCAGGCCTACTACCACCATCACCACCATCAGCAGCAGCAGCAGCAGCAAGCTCACCATCATCACCACCATCCTCCGCCCCCGCCGGCCCCGCACCCTTCCCACCACCCCCACCACCCGTCGTCTTCTTCCTCGTCCAGTCGTCGCTTCAGCCCTGCCGTCGGAGGTTATTCGGGTGAGGTTTCGGGGTGGGGGTGGGGTTGGGGTGGATGGGTGGGTGGGGGTCGGGGTGGGGGTGGGAGGTGGGGAGCGGGGGGGGGGGGGGGTGGAGGGGAGGGGGGGGCGTGGGAGGAGAGGGATGGGATGTGGAATGTGGGGGGGGGGGGGGGGAGAGTATTGTATGGTGTGGGATGTTAAGGGAGGGGTGAGGAGGGTGGGGTTGGAGGGTGGGAAATGGGGGTGGGGATGGATAGGAATGTGTTGGGGACAGGTGTGTTCGTGGGGGGATGGGATGGGGGTGGGGGATGTTGGGAGGGTATGTACGGGTGTGGTCTGTTTGGGAAGGGATGAGGAGGGTGGGGTAGGAGGGTGGCAAGGGGGTGGATGGATGGGAATGTATTGGGGACAGGTGTATTCCTGGGTGAAGGGGGTGGGGGGGGGGGCAGTGAGGTGGGATGGGATGGGGGGGGGGGGTGTTGGGAGGGTTATGTACGGGTGTGGTCTGTTTGGAAAGGGATGAGGAGAGCGGGAAGGGGGTTGGTGGATAGGAATGTGTTGGGGACAGGTGTGTTCGTGGGGAGAGGGGTGGGGCTGGGGTGGGATGGGGTGGGGGTATTGGGAGGGTATGTACGGGTGTGGCCTGTATTGGGAAGGGATGAGGAGGGTGGGGTAGGAGGGTGGGAAAGGGGTGGATGGATAGGAATGTATTGGGGACAGGTGTGTTCGTGGGGAGAGGGGTGGGGTTGGGGCTGAGGTGGGATGGGGTGGGGGGGGGTGTTGGGAGGGTATGTACGGGTGTGGTCTGTTTGGAAAGGGATGAGGAGGGCGGGAAGGGGGTGGGTGGATAGGAATGTATTGGGGACAGGTGTGTTCGTGGATGACGGGGGGGGGGGGGGGGGGGGGGGGTTAAGATGGCTGGGAGGAATGAGGGCTAGTTAGGAAAGTGTGTGCGGTGTGGTAGGTTAGGAAAGGGATGAGGATGGGAGGGAGGGGGGCGGGTGGATGTATAGGAATATATTGAGGACAGATGTGTTCGTGGGAAGGAAGGGAAGGTGGTGTGGGGGGGGGGGGGGGATGGAGCGATGAGGTGTTTGTGTGCGTGTGTGGTTGAATTTAGTCTGGTCGTGTGTGTGTTTGTCTGTCTGTGTAGACACGGGGATGTGAATTTCTGTTAGTATTCTCTCTCTCTCTCTCTCTCTCTCTCTCTCTCCTCTCTCTCGTCTCTCTGCTCTCTTCTCTCTTCTCTCTCGCTCGCTCTCTCTCTCTCTCTCTCTCTCTCTCTCTCTCCTCTCTCTCTCTCTCTCTCTCTCTCTCTCTCTTTCTCTGTGTCTGTCAAGTGTGTGTAAACCTAAAACTCATGCGCATGCACGCCCTGTCAGTGTATGTTCCTAAGTATACATATACACGTATATTATGTA